>VDFB02000017.1:421487815-421564230 GCA_007258455.2 Sequoia sempervirens
TTTTTGGGATGAAAATAATTTGCTTAATCTATTAATATTACAATAATATAAGAAATTTATTATTATTATAATATGAATATTTCTTATTTTAGAGATGGTTCAATTGAAAGAAATCAAATAAATAAAGAAATGTTTGAAAGAAAATGATAAATTAATATAAAAATAAAATAAAATAAGTTAAATTGAAAACTGAACGAAGATAATGGAAATTAAATTTGCATGTAATTCCATTGGGTGCATGAAATCCATTTTTGAAATGTAATAGAATTCATTAAAGAGGAGGCTCATGTAAAAAGGGAAAAAATTACAATTTAGCTATCAAGCAAGAAAGAGGTTGGCTGTAGAAAAGATAATAGAGTGTGAGAAGATTTCCAATGTAGAGACTAAGATCTTGAGCACTGTTGGTTGTTAGTGGAAAGAGGAAGAGTTAGAGGGGCACAATAAACATATGGTTTTAGCATCAATTCAAAGCAAACTCCAATGTGAATGCAGGTGGAGGCTTTAGCACAAAAAAAAGGAATAAGGCTATCAATTGTTCATGCATGGTCATTAAGAGTCTAGTTAGTAGGATATGAAGTTAGACACAAGAGAGAGAAAGGAGGTGATAGCTATAGCTACCTACATAGAAACCATTTCCATCTTTGCGGACCTTACAGTTGGCATGATTACACATACTCGCGTACATTATTGAAAGCTTAAATCCCTCTGATCGTGAACAAGAGAAGATGGCAAAGAAGATTTCGCTTGGTAAGAATCCTAGAGAGATGTCTAGTGTTAAAGGTGTCAAAGGGTGTAGTGAGACTTCATTTTATTTCTTCAGGGTGACATGCAAGGTGAGTAACTTTACTATTTTCAATAGTTCTTCTCAAATTTACTTGAAAAGATGGGAATCTACCCACATGGTCACAACTATGGAAAATTTATGGTCTGGAATAGATTTAGTAAGGTTGGGTCTGATAAACAATATTGGTCTTGAGCTATTGAATTTGCAAGAAATCTAATTGTCATATTTATTTTATGTTTTTGTTCCTTGATGAAAATCTAGAAGCCCTTGCATAAGTGATTCAAGAGATCTTGTTTAATGGTTGTAAGTGTTTGTTTGGGAACTAATCCTTTGTAAATTGCTAGAGTTTGCAATTACTAGAAAATTTCTTTGCTTAGAGACTTATTTTTGTTGTAGCTTTCATATAAATTCCTTGTATTCACTTTTTCCAATCTTAAACCACATTATATTTTTATCATTGCTTAGGATCTTAATACTTACACATTGGAAAAAGATAGATTTACATTTTCATTATGCATGTTTACCCTGTGTAGTTACAAGAACCATTTTGTCCTAGCAGTTGTATATATTGACATGGACATAAATGTATGCTCCTTGGTATAGCACTAAATGACTTTATAGCATGGATTAAAATTCATTAGCCTAGTTGAGATGTCGATCTAATTTTCTCTTCACATCATAGTGTAATGCATCAAGGGAGTCGACCTCATTATTATTGATGTCCTTGAAGTCTTCCATGTCCTTGAACTCTAGAAAAGTGTAATTGTCTTCGATAATGCAAACCTTATCTCTCTTCTTGTTCTTATGTTTGTAAAGTGTGTATGAAGTGCCCTGAAAAAGAGAAAATATGTTTAAGATAATTGGCATTCATATAAACATGGATGAAATAGAAGCAAGACTAGATATTTTTATTGTATCATTTCTATATATAGGAACATTTGAAAGGAAGGTATTCATTTTATTTTCGGTTTTTGGGGTTTAGAAGATTAAATATTTTGGGAATGGTTGGATACTGATACATGACAATTCTCTTTATATTTTTCTAGTTTTTTCTATTGCTGCCTAGTTCCATAGTTTAATAGCATCATATTTTTAATTCTAGAATGTTATTCGTAGTGCATTTAGGAAAATATAATTAGGTTTCTTGAATAGTCCCATATCTACAACTGCATGTCAATGGGGTTGTGCTTAAATGGCAAGGCCACATGGTTCTCAAGATGGAGACCCATGTGCGAATGCTCCCCAAAAGTGACATCTTAAGTTGGAATACCAAGTGGTGACTCTTGGAATTCCATTGTAGCTTCTTAGTTGACTATGTAGAATGATTTGATTATTTTGAAAGGAGGGACCAAGTCTATATGAATGAATATGTTGAATGGGTGGGACTTGCTTAATAGACGAATGGAAGAAAAATGAATGGTCAGTAGGTTGAAAATGTTGTTTAGATTGAATGTGTTGATTTAGAAGAAATGATTGATATGTTTAGGTTGATTTTTATAAAAATTGAATATGATGATCATTGATTAGGTGAAATGTGTAGAATTGTTATGAAGATGGAAAATTAGGAATCTTTTTTATTAAAAACATTAAATAGTGTTACTTTTATATATATAAAGTATTCTTACTATCATTGATGTAATAGTGACCCACCATGCCAAATCATCATGCATGTATATTTGAGCTAACTTTGTGATGAAGATTTCATGATTCAAGAAGCATTCAAGTCAAGATCTATCACCACTGAGCAAGAGCTTAATGCTAGAGTTTCGGTGAGTTTCAACATCATAATATAATTTTTCTTCATTCATTTATCTTATTTCATTTCATTTCAAGATTTGATTACCAAAATGGGGTTTGACTAAGGCAAACCCCTATTTACTAGCTATTTTTTGCAGGTCTACGTGGTTGACACATGGATGAGCAAGCCTTTCCTATGTTTGCATCATCAGGTTGGTCAATCATGTTGTTCCTATAATTTATTTACTTTGAAGAAAAATGATTCTTATTTATGCTAATAAATCACTTATCTAACCTTGTTTTGATATACCTTGATTCATTGATGTGCATGTTATCCCATTCTTCTAAGTGATGCAAATTATTCGTCTTAATTCCCACCTTGATATAATTATTTTGTTCTATTAAATTATTTTGAAAATTGAAGATTATAATTAGTAAGTGTGATTCACGGAACCTTACAAATTATTTAATTAAATGCCTCATTTTCACCTATTAATCTAATTGACCTAATTGGGTTAATTCACCCTCTCTCACACTGAAATTTCATTTGATTTAATTAAATAATGAAAATTATTTAATTTTAACCCTAATTCCTCTTATTTAATTAAATAACCTAAACTATTTAATTAAATATCACATAAATGCATCTCATTTTCATTAAATAAATCAATAATTTAATGAATATCCTCACATTCCTCATCTTGCACATTCAAATTTAGTTTTAATTAACTAAATTACTAATTTCCCTCTCATCCACTTGCATAGGGAATATTCCAAAGGAATATTCTCCTATTTTCCTCCAGAAAAAGGTAATAATTACTCCAAACAAACTTTGAAACAACTTTTTAAAGTTGTTGCAAAGTGTGTTTGTTTGCATGATTGTGAGACCTTGATCTTTTCTTGATCCATGCGATCTTTGATTCTCATCCATTGATGAGAATCCTTGATCCATGTTTCATCCTCCTTTCATTTGTGACCATTGCTAGATCAAATCAATCTCATCCATTGCTTTTTCATTTGATCTCTGTTAAATCAATTATTTAGTGAATATTATATAATTCCCCTAATTTGCATAATTCAAATTACTAATTCTTCCACTTGCAAGGGAATATTCCTCCTTTGCACATTCCTCCAAAAGGAGAATGTTCCCATGGAATATTCCTTCCCCTTTTGCACAATTAAACTTTGTTTTAATTTGCAAAATATCTATTTCCTCACCCATGATAATATTTCAATGAATATTATTTCTCCTCACTCATTTGAAAAAGGGAATATTCTTATAAAACTTCAGATGCAAGTTAACTCAAAACTTCATGTGCAATTTAACTCAAAACTTCATGTGTAAGTTAACTAAAAACTTCTTATGCAAGTTAAGTTGTGACCTCTTGTACAAGTTAAAAATGTGTTTGTTTGAAGGAATGAGAGCATTTGATAAAGTATCATAATTGATTCTCATCCCTTGATGAGAATCCATGATCCATGCCTCCAACTTCTTCCATCCTTGACCATTGATTAGCCTTTTTGATCTTAACCCTTCATTTCTCATTTGCTTTCCTATAAATGGGTCACTATTTTGGAGACAAATGGATCCATATTTTAACATTAGACTTATGTTGTTAAAACCACTCTTACTTGCACTCACATTTAGCATAATTTTAGCTTATTTTAATTGCACCATATTATCTTAGCTTCCATTAATGGCTTCCATGATAACATAGATGCATACATTTAGCTTATTTGTTAATTATAATATTAATCTTTTGAAGCTTGCATACACCCATATTGATCATCTTAGCATATATCATGTTTTATCACATATCTCTCATGGGTTTCATTGATTATCTTCAATAGAATCAATTGAAACAAGCTCATTATCCAAGGGATTGGGAAAGGGTCACCATTCTACATCAATGCGACATCACTCCCCCAATAGGATAAGTTTCAATGTTTTAGATTAGAGGTTTGTCAATCTTTCATGATTTAGAATGTTAGTTTTAATGGATTCTTTGTATTTGTTTACAATGAATGATCTTGTTGGGATTAATGCTTAGTGTTTTAAATATGCCTTGAATTTGTATGGATCAGGTGTAGTTAACCTATACTATGACATTGGTCACAATATTTTTTAGCATGTACCTATGAAAATTGTCCTCCCTCTCTGCACACAAATGGGGATGAGATGCATGGTGACAATATACAAAGAAAATGGTTAGTAAACTATGATACCAAAACAACATAAAGGTTTGTTAACTCTAGAAAAAACCTTAAGACATCATTCATTGTTATATGAAGTTTGTATTCCACGAAGATCTAGCTTGCATTAAAATATTTGGTGCATCAAAAAGTGCTTCCATTCAATCCAAAATTGGATCCTTGCTAAAAACTAGAGATGTCTTTAGTTTCTTAATTGTAGATACAGTAATATAAACCATTTTAATTTATCTTCAACATTTGTGAATTGAAAATTGAAAGTTAACTATGAATTGCAAAAGTAAATATCTACAAAAAATATGAAGTGAATTTTGTTTAGGAACCTCCCAAAGACAGATTGCAAAAGAGGAAACTGCAAATTTTTGTTTTAATTGAACAAAAAAGTGTGATAAACTTGAAAGGAATATGAAATTATCTATAAATTATAGGGGAATGGAGATAAGTGAAGAATTAAAGATAAGGGAGAAGGATTTACCAATTTGAACCAAAATTTGTAGTGTAGAAGTCGAGTACAAACAATAGCTTTAGTATAAGAAGCTAGAACTTTAATTGTGTAGTTTCCAGCCATACAACACTAGTAGACTGGCTGCTCCTATTTTGCTAGGAATATGGAACAAGGTAGTAATGATCAAATATGCAAGTAATATTAAACTCCATCCATAGATTTGTAACATTGGAAAAGAAAGCAACAAGGTTGTAGCAAACCTTTTGTAGAGGGTGCATCATTGAAAGAGTTGATTTCCAGAGCTATGCATTGTAGGAGATGGGCCTAAAAAGTGAATGTTGAAAGTGAGGAAGAGATTGGACACATGATGTAGGAACAATTGTGTATGTGTGCAATAATGTATATATTTCAAGGAAAAGGAGTAAAGAATTATAGAATGAACCTATAGTTTCTTTTTGAAAAGTATTTGAGAATGTCAAGTGACTGAAGCTGATAGGGCTAACAGTCAAGATTCCACTTTCATCCTTCATGCAAAATAAGGGTTGTGTTATATGTGTGTATATTTGTGGAATGCGAATGAGGGGTGGATATGAAGACCTCCAAGATGAGTGACTATGGAAATTATTGTGAATTTCAGCCCTTTCCAGTCAATGTTGTTGATGTCAACAATGGTCCTTTCAAGTGTAAGGCCCTATAACTTGTGGATGGTTAAGGCCCATGCCATTTTTAGTGGAATTTGGCATTTCCCACCATGGCTCAACGAGGTAATAGGGACATCTATTAGATTTTTTGGATCCCAGGCATGCCTTATGTAATGCTTGAAATGAAAAAAAACAAACAATGGGAGTTGTGGTGGTTTTTCACTCTCCTTGTAGACAATGTGTTTGACTTGTCCAAGAGCACCATTGTCGAGGCCTATATCAGTCCATAGATTAAAACTTAGCATAACCTTTTGGTTGAAACATAGTAAGATCTTAGTTTGGAGTTGTTCATTATTTGGATTTAAGTGTAATGAGCTCCCTATTTTCTTTGTAGTGGATAAGGAAATGGGTTGTGCCAAAGACAAAAATATTCACTTTATTAAGGAGTGACACCATTTCATTGGTTGCAAAAAGATGTATGGATGATAAGAAAGAACTTTATTTTGTGGATGTTAGTGTTGAGCTTGAACGTGACATTAGTAGTTGCCAATCTACAATTGTAGGTTGAGCCTTCCTTAAATTGCACAAGAGTTCATGAAATAGAATTTGAGTGGGATCCTCTCTGCTCTGATAAAACATTTTGTTAAGTGTAATCATTGTTTCAATGCTATGCCATAGTGTCCCACCATAGGAAGAAGAAGAGAACATAGGAATGTCTTTGACTAGTGGTAGTTGGTCCATGTCTCCAAAGATTAGGATGAAAAAACCTCCAAATAGTGTGTGGTTATGTGAAGGGAAGGCTTCGTGCAAGCAAATATCAATACGTTCTAGTAGCTTTGGACTGATGAAGCTCACTTCATCTACCAAAATGTAGTGAACAAAGTATATTTTCTCTTGGAATCTTACTAGTGTTTGGAATTGCAAGGGAGCTTTCTCTTTGATGGGTATGCGAAGTGTGGAATATATTGTTGCTACTCCAATGTTGAAAGTTACAACACCTATAGGTGCAAGAAGTAGGAGGGAAGTTTGACTGTTTGGTGCTGAACCATTTAGTGCAAACTTGATTTTTTAATTAGGTGTGACTTTCCAGTTCCTACAATTCCTTAAACAATTATTTTTAGTGGTGGTTGGTAAGTGTTGGAGGATAGGTGTGACAACACTAAATCCAATTTTTTTGTTGTTCAGATGAAAGGGCATGCGTGGTGTTCGCATTGGGTAGGTAGGGCACTTGAAATTATGTGTGGTTAGAGTCTACGAAGCTTGTAGCCATGTGATGTAGTGGATTTATGGAAGGAGTCTCCCAATCATGATTAAGGTCTATTTCATGGCCACCCAGCATGTCAAGTTCGTCAAGCTGGATTCGATGGCCTAGGTGTACACTTGAAAAAACTTGCCATTCAAATTGGTTGCATTGTTGTGGTTGTTCCTCATTTTCTGAAGCAGTGTTAGGTTCTGGATTGATAGATGTTTCTAGTGCAGTATGTTGCACATGCCATGGATGGTAACTGCATGCTAGCCTCTCCTAGTTAGCAACAATTTTAGTGATGGATGATCCATAGTCATATACAATGTTATGAATTAGTTTGTAGAGAAGAAATTCAAGCCAATAAAAGGCATGGAATTGTGGGCCGTCCCTTGTAGGAATGCTTGTGAAGCATGTGGATACTCAAACAATTGCGTGTTTGGTACACTCTTTCCGTTGGTTCTTTTTATGAGTTGCTTTGAAGCTAAATTTTTATGTGACATCAATCAGTGTCAGTGTCTCCATACAAGTAGGATGGGCCATGTATGCATCAATGTAGTCTGTGTTTGCTGTTGTGGATGTGGGTGAGATTGAAATGCATTGATAGTGTTTTTATTTTACATTTAAAGAAATGAATGTCCTACTAGATAGGTAGAGGGGTAGTTTTAATAAAAGGTGCTAAATTTTTTGGACACTTCTATCATGGTCAACAAGATTGTCAACAAACATTTTTCTTAAAGCTATTGGTGTTAGCTTGTCAGGATCTAAGCTAGTTGAAATACGAGAAATAATTGCATGATATGTTTTGGATTTGGTTTTTTCTTTTGCTGCATACTTTGTTGTATATTGGAGCACTACATCTATTGAGAGAATGGGTTGGAAATCTACATTTGCTCATGAAATAGAGAGGATTGTGGGGTTGTGAAGATTCAAATGGTCATCATTACAAGTAGGGGTGTTCTTTTGTAGGCCACTCTCAATTGAAAGGCTTGAGGTGTCTTGGATGGGCCAAGGGGCTTTGTAGCGGCATTCAAGGGTGGCTCATTTATTTCACAAGAATGTGTTCAAGGTACAATGTGTATGGTATTGAACGTAGTTGAGTAGTTCATTGCAGTCACGTGAAGGGTTTGACAACATAATCATTCGTGTGTCCATTAAGCATGGATTGTCAAAGGTAGACTATTGAACCCTTTCATCTGAGATTGGATGGGGGCGTGGGTTCCATGTAGAGACATATTTTTCAATGTGGTTGAGTGCATTTTTTACTAACAAAAGATTATTCCATTGTAGTTTGGAAATATTAGGTGCTTCTTTGAGCCAAACAAAGCCATGGACATGTGATGATCCTCGGTCTTTCCATTCATACCTGGAGAGTGGAGATCTTAGTAAGCAATTGGTGTACAAAAAAGATTAAAAAAAGAAGTGAAATATCTTTACCTGTTCCAGTAGCCAATTGTGCAGAGAATCTTTTCCAAAACCTCTTCATGAAAATAAATCTGTGATGCATGTAAAGTGTAGAGAGGTGTGGGTTTTGCACTATATTTTGGATCCTCCATCAAGATGTAGTTGTAGGATTTGTTGGTGTGGTAGATGGCATGAAATTGTGTAGGTCGGGCCATTTAGTATATGTTGTGCTAAGGGGAAAGAATAGAGTTGGGAAACCAACCTGAATAACCATGTTAGATAGCTCCCCCCTATGGTGACTCCAAAAGAGGAATGTGCCACATGTAATTGAACCAAACTACAAAACCTGGTATGCAAGCTTGTGATTAAGAAGGTCCTTCAATATTTGGCATAGGGCAAGTATTGTTGTTGGAAAGCTACATTCTAAGTGTTTCTAAACAAAAACAAAAGCCATGGAATGGCTTTGATGAGGACCACACCGCCCAAAACCCACATAAATTACAACAATAGATACCGACACAAAAGATGCAAGACAGAAGAATGACTCACTTTTAGTTATTTTTAGAAAAATGAAATTATAGATTCAAAGCTTACATGCTACAGCCTCATGGGCTTGATTCATTACAACAAAATCAACTCCAAAAATAAAATCTACTATTTAGAGCCACAATCTGCACTATTAGGGTCACCTTCTACAACCCCCACTTAACCCTTTTTATTTTCCTCAATAACTGCCCTAGAATGTTCTAGAAAGTTCAAATTTCCCCTTTTTGTTTTGGTGCCAAAAGTCCCACCATTTGATTACCGGCCTAGGAAGAATTTTTTATGAAATTCACTTTTTAGAGGACCGACTTCATGGGGCCATAACTTTTGATGTGGGTGTTCCATTTTCTATTATTACATATCATTGGAAAGCTTTCGATGAGCTCTACAACACAAGAATCCATTGTAGGTCGGTTCAACTACTTTTTGAGTTGATTTAGGGCCTCTAAAGTTTTATATCTAAATTTGAAGCTATATTGGAGAAATTTCTTGGGAAAAAAACTTTAATATATCCCAAACCGTGTAGGGTATTGAGTTGATTCTTTTGCAAACGGAAATGTTTTTTAGTTTTGTTCCTTAGGTAAATTTTCACATCCATACGAGCTCGTTTAGGTTGACTTACTAAAAATAGTAAGTTCCTAATTGTTTCTATTTTTGATGCCTTATTGTTTTACACCCCTTAAGTTCCATCATGGGACTCAAAAAAACTAAAGAAAATAAAGAAAACAATTTTTTTGGGTGACACAAGATTACCCTACACTATTGGATGCTCCTGCATTAGACTTTGATGGTGCATAAGAATATTAAGTATGAAGTATCTAAACCATGGGTGTTGTCCAAACCTATTATCATGGTATCTTAGAAGGTGGAGAGCATATTCATGTAGCTTGAACTCTTTCTTTTTTTGTTGGTTGAATGTAGCTATGCCCTTTGGAAACAATGTGGGGTATGCCATAACAAATAATCCATTAGTGGTGTATTCATTGATGGGCGTCATAGAAACTGGTGGCAAATTAATAGTTGGAGTTGGGTGTCCTTCTCCTAACTCTATCAAGGCTCACAATTCTTGCAATTCTCTATGGGAAGGGGGAAGGTTAGCCACAAATTTTTTTGTTGCTTGCACATTCTCTTGCAATTGTTCTTCATCTATAGTATCTATTTCCATTAAACTTACATCTAAGGGATCTAAATTTGAGGTTGTTGCATGTAAGAGGTCAGAGATGTCAATGGAGGAAATAGGCAAGCATAAGAGAGATGCCTCATCTAATTTTACATCTTTGTAGTAAGGTTCATTATAGATCTTATATTGTAAAACCTCGTAAACATGTGTTCTACAAACATAGAAGCTATACTGTTGGGAAGCAACATTTTTTTTGTTAACTATGAGAATATATAGGTCATATATATATGTCATGGTAAATAATCTGCAATTATAGTAATATCCTGAGGAAAAAAAATAGTGTTTCCACTATATTTTAACCATCCCCCTCTTGCATAAGTAACTTGGAGGACAAAGCCAACACATGCTATAAGCATCTCCTCCATTTTAGTAAGGTGTTGCAAACTATGGGACCCTAAATCTGCATTGAATCAAAAACAAAAACCTTTAGTCTTGTTAGTAAACTAAAGCAAACAAAAGATCCCCTATAAGATTCATTTAATCACAAGAATGATGCCAAAGAAACAAGCAAAACATAGAAATGCATCATTCTAATGATCAAACTAGCATCTTATAGTGGATTGGTGTCACATGTGCTAGTGACCCTTTCCCAACCCTTGATCAAAGCTCAAGTTGTGTAAATGATGAAATTGCTATAGATGATGGAGATGATGGAGTGAAATGGACAAGATCAAATCTCAAATGAAGAGAGTAACCTTGCATAAAATTGTGGAGGGTTTGCTTGAGGATGAAGCCTCTATTTAAAGATTTTCAAAATGCTAAGTGTTGAAGAGAGACCAATGTGGGACTAAGATTGGATCAATGAAAGGACACTTGTCAAGTGGTGATTGGTCAATGAATGTGCAAGATTAGGGAAATGTGCCCATGAGAGGGAGAATTTGAATTCAAATTTGAGAGTAAATGCTAAGTGGGGGACAAGAAAATGAGCAATGTGCCTTTATTGGAGAGGGACAAATCAACACTGAATTTAAATTGAGGGAATATTCCCCATAAATGCCATGTTGATACTGAAAATCTTGGATTTAATAAATCAATAAATTGGTTATATGTGCAATGGCTAGATCTAGATAAATGCAAGTGGGATGGGATTAACATTTGTCGAGGTTAGATTAAATTAATGATGATTAGGCTAATTTGACCAATTTGACTTGATTTAGGGATTTAAATCAAATCAAAGGGAGATGAATGATGATCTGAGATTTAATTAAATAAATGATTGATTTATTTAATCAAAGAGATGATGATAGGATCAAGTTTGATTTATTTGATTTAAGTTGATGAATTTACCCTGATGAATGGATGAGTGTGATTTTGATCAAATGCATAATGCTAATTTTGCGTGTCTACATTTTTCCTCTTTGAAGCAATGTACTTTTCGTTAGTTCAAAGAAAGAATAAACTAATAAGTGATCAAAGAATTAAGAATACGATTTTTTAGAGTTACCCAGTGAGAAAGAAATACCGAGGCCACATTGCCCCTCGAGATCGTGAAAAGATTCGATTGAAACCGATCTCATGTCAGAAATTCCAAAATAGGTGAATTCACGGGCAGTAATTACAGTAGAATAATTTCAAAATGCCAAAATAACAAATCTATAATATATAACTTAGCAATGATATTATGATAGCCAGAACAAATAGAATGAATGATATTGATATATATGATTATGCAATGGATTGGCTATGAGATACTTAGACTACTTTCATCCTATATTATGATAATGAATTATACGAAAATACATAGAAATAATCGATATTTCCCTATAATGTATGATATAGATGATATGTGGTATCTTGATAGTTTGTAGATCACGAGATGGATGCATATTGGATGCATAGCGGATACATGATATTGGCATTAACATCGAATACCAAACAAGAGATCCAACAAGTCCATGAATTATATGAAGGCGTGATCTGAAATGATGATAGAAATGATGATGATGATGGATGATGATGATTTTCTTATCAAGTTAGGAATTTTCAAAGTCACTTACTTTATTTTTGATAACACGCTAAAAGTCTACGATGCATCAAGGTATAAAGGACCAGGATGGAGTTGTACTTAGTGTGATGGACTTTGACTCAACAAGCAGATAGGAGTATTCTTGTTCACACTTGACATACGGAAACCTTGCTAGGGCGTACCTAACAAAGCAAGTATTCGCCAAGTTATATTACAAGAGTGTCCAACAAGCACAGCAGACAAAAGATAATGATCGTTGCCCCATTCCTATCTCTCCAAATCCTTGGATTCGGATATCATCGAGAGGTCCTTGGAATGGTAGCAATAGATAAATCAAAAGAAAAAGACCAAATGCATAAAACAAGTCAATGTTCTTCCTTTCTAGCCAAAGGGATGTGTTTTGATAGGATAAGAATCTAGGGTGATATCCAAAATGATGCCCATTGTCGGAACGATATATCCTAGGACATGCATTGTATAGGATGATGATGGTTTTGATAAGTTTGATTGATAGGCTATTGATATAAGGTCGATTGACATATTTGCCATTGATCAAGAGTTTGATTTTGTTTTAAAAGTTTGTTGTTTCGATTTTGATTTTATGATTGAAGCTTTGATTTTTCCAATTGCTGTGATTGTTTCTATTTGTTTTGCCAAAGGATGAAGGTGATGATTAGTTTATTATGGATGATTGATTATTTCGAGTGAAAGAGAAGCGGGACGGGTGGATTTTTCAAATATTTGGATGTTTTTGACGTTTTTGGAATGTTTTGAGGCTGTTTTTGGTATTTTTGGATTTTGAGATGTTTTTGATTTTTCGATTTTCTTATGTTTTTGGATTTTGATGTTTTTTTGAATGTTTTTGGGTTTTTGTGTTTTTCAAATGTTTTTGGATTTGATGTTTTTCGAATGTTTTTGGATTTGATGTTTTACGAATATTTTTTTGGATTTTGGTGTCTGAAGTGATCAAAGATTAGCCTTGCCCTCTGTTCGCTTCGAGGCAGCGTAGATTCAATTCAATGTTTTGATATTTTCTGCTTTTAGTGTTTTTGGATTTTTGATATGTTTGGAATGTTTTGGATTTTTCATGATTTTGACAATTTGGATATGGATGTGTATGATATGATGCTTTGTGGATTTTATTTGAAAATGGCTAAAATTGGATTGATGGTCGATAGATTGATGATGATGATAACATTGTTGAGGATACACAACAATGCAATGATAGTGTTATGCAACACAAGGATTTGATGGGATTGATGATGATAACATTGTTGAGGATACACAACAATGCAAGGATTGGATTGATCAGGATTGATAATGATAACATTGTTGAGGATGCACAACAATGCAAGGATTGTGTTAAGCAACACAAGGATAAGGACGAATATCCTAAGATGATGATGGATTGATTGGATTTGATTGATCAGGATCGATGAAGCTTGATTTGGAACAAAAGTTGTTCAAATGATTTGACGTGATGTTGAAGGATGCATTAGATGTGACTGATATTGATTGCTTGTATTGATGTTCGATGAATGATGAAGATTGATAAGGAACATCTTCTTGTCAAAATATGCCATGGGCTAGTGATACAAATGCTTTGACCAATTTTATTTCATGTTTTCCAATGTTCGGATTGCCACATAAGTCGGAGGATACATATCAAGATTTACTCCTGAAGCAAGATGTAAATATCTGCCCCCAATGTCTAGCAATGTATAGAATGAGATGCTCAGATAAGTGTATGGATGGATGGATATGGTAAGCACGCAAAGGATGCCAAGGATTATCTTGTGATAAGATAAGGTGTTTGGATCAAGAAAGCTCATTTGGATAATGCTTCATGGCTTAGATAATGCTGCATAGGATAGGGTCAATGAAATTAACCCATGTCGAGATGTTTACCATAAGCTAGCGTAAAGTGTGCCCCAAAATTTTATCAAGATCAAGATAATTTGGACTATGGATG
Source organism: Sequoia sempervirens (assembly GCA_007258455.2). Lineage (NCBI taxonomy): Eukaryota > Viridiplantae > Streptophyta > Pinopsida > Cupressales > Cupressaceae > Sequoia > Sequoia sempervirens. Next base: position 421,501,942 of record VDFB02000017.1, read on the forward strand.
CAGATGGATAAAGATGGATTGGATAAATGGCTCATGGATGAATGGATTTATTATGGCTAAGGTGGATGGAATGCTCGATTTATTATGGATGGGATGAGATGAGATGCTTTCATCTGAACTGGCACATGTAGATGCTCGATTCTACTCATGACACATGTTTGTCAGGTTTTCATCATGGTCTTGCCAAAAGCGCCCTGTAGTGGTTTTCACTAGAGGGGCGAGTTTATCTTTCTTTATTTTCAATCCGCGATTTTTGGATTTTTTGATTTTTTTGGTTTTTCCTAAAAGATTTCATAGATGCAGAGTGTTGCTGATGTAGATGCCCTTGTCATAATGTGCCATCGATATCCTGCTTGAAGGAGCTGCTTTACTAAGATACGTGCACTTGAATGCCACTTCTAGGATTTTTCATCTACTTCATTGATACCAGAGTTGACTTTGTCTTTGTGCGCACATCGCAATAAAGTGCCTTCTGAATCCTTATGATGAAGGGTCATTGCCAATACATGGTCAATATGAGAATTGGATATCATGCATGGAGGCGTGGATGGAGTGTGTTTAGGGATAAGAGATGGATTGGTTGACAGTTTGGAACCTTTGACTCTCCAAACTTGGGAAGATGAGCAATGATAGGTAGATACGGAAGTGTGCATAGAATTAGGACCAACTACTTGATACACTTTGTACGTTGCTTGAAAAGCTTGCTTTTGCTTTTGTGGACATCTTTGATGGATACTTTTCCCTTTTTTATTTTTCCCCATAGTTTCTTTGACTGATGGAGTTTGATAGAGATGATCATTCTTTGTATTATTTGGTATCCATTTGTATTTTATTTGTCCATTATGCTTTTCAGTTTCTTTTGCTTTGATAACGTTCTTCGTACTTTAACTCAAATATTTCTTTTGACGTTGGTACCAATTTGTGGATGAGGTAATGGGTGGATGAAGATTCATGTCATGACTGGTTGTAGTATTGACACTAGTTTCATCATAAGGACTCTTCGTGCTTTCTATGTTGATGTTTGCTTGAGACAAAGTTGCCCCCAGTATGGTGATAGTATCACCTTCATTCCTTGATTCTGCTTGTTTTGAGATATCTTTTTCGGTAAACATTCTCTGACAAATGACCACTGTAGATGATGTTATTTCAATTTGTTGCTCCGCTAACTCTAGATGTTCTATCTGACTTGTTTCCTTGGGTGGATAATGATGGATATCTTTATTCATGATGTCCTTAATCTGAGTTTGGGACATATTCGATCTTGATGTTGACAACTCCATTTGATTGTAGGAGTTAAGAATTTGCTCTTTTTGTGTAACACAACCTTGTTCTAAATGAAGATCATCTATGTGTCCATCCATATAAAGTATCTCATGGGTAGGTGGAGGAGTATGTGCTATGTGGATATTATCATCTTGCATGGATAAGAGAGTGTTCATTAGATTATTGTAGTATCTTGAAGATACAAATTCTTGATCTTGATTAATTTTGGGGTTACTTTCGACATGCTTTGGATCAAGTTCTTGACATGGGGCAGCTTCAAAGGATGGATTTCTTACAAAGGACCTTTGGATGTCAACATTAGGCATGCTCAAGTTCAAGGTTCCTTCAGCATCTGTAGCCATGAGGTCAAAGGGGATCAACATGTTTTGAAAATGACCATTGCTAGACCTTAGTGAAAGATTTTGATCTTGCTTTGGAATAACTTCTTGAGATATGTCCTCTAACTCATAAGGCGATGTAGAGAAATTTTCGTCATGATCATTGGTCGATGGATCGTGCATTATGTTAATAGGATCAAATAATCCCAACACTCCTTGAAAGAGATCACTAAAAAGTGGCTCTTGATGTATGGTGAGTTGATCATCGGTTTGTGTAGATACATCCTCAATGTGCTCCTCGATGGAGAGGTTTTGATCATTGTTTTCGACAATTGCAGTGGAGATATTGTGAATGTCTTCGACCATAGATTAAAGTGATGTTGATATTTCTTGAATTGGCTCATTGTCGATTCTTGTTGGTGGATTTTGATCGTGATTCAAAAGTGACTCTTGACATATGTCGATTTGATCATTGGATGAAGTAAACGTGTGCTCAGTGATGGATTGATCTTGATCCTTGTTTTCAATAATTTTATTAATATTTTGTGTTGGTTTGGGTAGCTTAGATTATTTGAAGCCCTTAGTGGTAAAGCGATATTGCTTTTAGTCGCGATGCTCACGATATTGACTTAGTACGCCGGTTTCGGCGGTAGTGGTGGTGTATTTGGAATCATGTTGGATGCGGTGACAAGTGATTGAGATACATTTGGAGCGATAGTGAGTGTTTGAGATGTGATGGGCATGATAGTGGTGGTTGGAATGATTGAAGGGATAGTGATGGTTGGAATGACCGAAGTGATAGGTCCTTGGGAGACCGTATTTCGATTTGGGATCAACGTTGTTGTTTGATTAGATACCATCCATTGGTGTGATGTTGATGGTATATTCAAAGGATTTGTCGTGATGGTTTGATTGATGTTAGGTGGATTGATTTGGATGGCGTGATTGGTGTTAGGTAAAGGGGGAAGCCCTAAACCAAGGAATGATGTAGGTAATGGTGGTGGAGATTTCCCTTGGCGCAATGCCTCAACTATTTTGGAAAGTTTCACAATTTGATCTCGCCAAATTTGTTCTTGATTTTGATCTTGACTCACTTGAGATAGTTGATTTGGCTTTTGTTTAAGTGGATTTGGGATGCCTACTTGCGGTTTTTGAATGGGATTATGGGAAAATTGACTTTGGATAATGTTCTGATTTGGGATGATGTTCAGATTTGGCATGATAGGATGAACATTGTTGGTATTGGGAATCATTTTTCCAAAGTTTTTTGAGTTAGGATTCATGTTTCGAAAACTTCCACTTGGTACATCCACATTTGGTTTGTAGGGATTTGGTGGAATGACGTTGCTCGTTTGAAGACTCATGTTTTGATTGTTTGGAGGATAGACTTGTAAGTTTGGACTTTCATTTAAATCTATCATGGGGAGATGTGTTCCAAAATTTAGATTGGGCATACTCACATTCGTTGTGCTATTGCTATTCGTAGGAGATAGTGATCCTATGTATGGATGTGAGTTTCCATAATTCCATGATTTCGTGAGGCTTGGATAGTTTGGTTGGTTTGGACCGCTCATGATGTATGAATCTAGTTTATATTCCATGTTCTTCTTGTGTTTTGATCTTGTTACAAAAGTGACCTCTAAGGTTCTTAGGACCAATGACGAGATGGAGGATGAAATGTGTAAATAATATGAGTGACAAACGTTTAGGAACTTTGGATCAATGCTAGACTTAGGGTTTGATTTTGATTGGTTGATTTGGATGATGAACTTGTAAACCCTAAGATGTTGGATGTGATATTTAGGATAAACGTTGTTCAAGAAAGTTGTAATTTAATTAAGTGTGTGAGGAAGGATTCATCCAAACACACTTAACTAAGCAATTGACTTTGATTTGGTTTTGAGGATGATTTACCCAAGTCTAGAATGACGTTTTTCAAAGCTCTAAAGTTGTTTGGTGGGATGGATTTGGATATGCGTTTGGATGGATGAAGTGTTTGATTTGATCCTAAGAGACTTAGAGAGATTTTGTTTACTAGGCCAAGGTATTGAAGAACACACTTTTCTCTAAGAGCAATCAAAAGACCAATATGACCAAAAGATATCGAGCACATGTGTGGGGATTAGAACATTATCTTTGTGGTGGCATTCTTTACCACAAAGCATTTCTTGATTAAAGTTTCAAAATTTGAATGTCCAATGTCTTAATTTCTTTAACCCACAAAGATATTTTATGTGGAAATTCAATGAACCCAAGGCAAGGGTTTTCTGTGTTTACAGAAGACAAATTAGGGTATAATCAATGCTTAGGAACCTCTAGAATGTGAATCGGGGGCGGTAACATATGGATTGAGTCAATGATATTTTGTCTTTCAGAGGGTTTAATTTTGAAAATCATGTTGAATGTTTGTTTGCAAAATGTTTCCGAATACAACATTGTGTTTTTCAAGCGAAGAACAATTACAAGCCCTATGGATGTGTAGAAAATATTTGTTGGATTCCCACTTGGACAAGTCCCATTCAGCTTATCTCTAGTGGATGGTAGATGCTTGACCCCAGCTCCCCTCCACGGCTCATTGCGTCCCGGTCAGGCTGACCAAGCATGTTATCCATGAAACTCCCATGGCATGCTTTCCATCTCTACTAGAAGGCAGTAAGAGTGTGGGGTGTAACCCAGAGCAGGCAGGTTCTTGCACCAACAAAATAGATTAGGATTTTGGAAAATTCTGCTTACGGCAGGTTCCTGGCTGGGACTCCGTTAAGTAGGAGTTGACCCAACGTGGCAAGAGTCCCCTTTCGGATCCATCTTGTCGGAGTCAACCGCGTGATATTGGCGTTTCTTCCAATATCCACATTTATATCCCGGCTGGAAATACTCTTGGCTTTAGAGTGTTACCGGTTGAGCTATTCCCTTGGGTGATTACTTTTTCCCACAAGACGGGCCCTCTAAGATAAACAAAAGCAAGCAAAGACACAATCCGTAACTCAATCGATCTTTGATGGCACAAAGAAAAAGAATGTACACGAAAATGCCCCTACTCACACTCGCACAAGATGTTCAATTTTAAACCCAAATCGAAGTGTTTCAAAACAATAAAATGTATTTTGAGTGTTTCTCTTGCACCCTAGATCGCATGAAGCACAAGGGGAGAGGATACGCACTCAAAATGCACCAAAGACAAAATCACACAATTCAAGCACTTGTTCGTTTTATAGCCTTCAAAGCAATCGTGAGTTCGTTTTAAACACCAAGATAAAATGTTGGAAGTTGATTGTTCAAGTTTTAAAACCCAAATTGAAATTTAGTAAGCGCCATAATGTGGGACCCTAAATCTGCATTGAATCAAAAACAAAAACCTTTAGTCTTGTTAGTAAACTAAAGCAAACAAAAGATCCCCTATAAGATTCATTTAATCACAAGAATGATGCCAAAGAAACAAGCAAAACATAGAAATGCATCATTCTAATGATCAAACTAGCATCTTATAGTGGATTGGTGTCACATGTGCTAGTGACCCTTTCCCAACCCTTGATCAAAGCTCAAGTTGTGTAAATGATGAAATTGCTATAGATGATGGAGATGATGGAGTGAAATGGACAAGATCAAATCTCAAATGAAGAGAGTAACCTTGCATAAAATTGTGGAGGATTTGCTTGAGGATGAAGCCTCTATTTAAAGATTTTCAAAATGCTAAGTGTTGAAGAGAGACCAATGTGGAACTAAGATTGGATCAATGAAAGAAGGACACTTGTCAAGTGGTGATTGGTCAATGAATGTGCAAGATTAGGGAAATGTGCCCATGAGAGGGAGAATTTGAATTCAAATTTGAGAGTAAATGCTAAGTGGGGGACAAGAAAATGAGCAATAAATGCACTGTTGGAGGGACAAATCAACTTGCCTTTTGAATTCAAAATTGAGGGAATATTCCCCATAAATTCCATGTTGATGGAAAATCTTGGATTTAATAAATCAATAAATTGATTTATATGTGCAAGTGGCTAGATCTAGATAATGTAAGTGGGGTGGGATTAACATTTAATCAGGGTTAGATTAAATTAATGATGATTAGGCTAATTTGACCAATTTGACTTGATTTAGGGATTTAAATCAAATCAAAGGGAGATGAATGATGATCTGAGATTTAATTAAATAAATGATTGATTTATTTAATCAAAGAGATGATGATAGGATCAAGTTTGATTTATTTGATTTAAGTTGATGAATTTACCCTTATGAATGGATGAGTGTGATTTTGATCAAATGCATAATGCTAATTTTGCGTGTCTACACAAACATGCAGGCTGCTCACTAGGGTTCATGTTGTTCCACTTTGAGAAGTGATTGCTATTTTTTTTTGAAATGCACCTTGAACAAGCAGTATTACCATTGAATTTCCTAGTTTTTATTCTTGGATATTGTTCCATGCATACTTGGCATGTTGAAATGTTTTATAGGTAGTCCAACTTTGAATGCAAGGAATTCCTAGCAATGTAATAGTTTGTAGGAAAGAGTGGAGGGTGTTGGGTTTGGGAGGGGGAGCTAGGTAGTAATATATACTACATATGAGTTGCAGGTGATTGTAATGGGGAGGGGTTACTGGTAAAAGAGGGTGTGGATCTGGAAGCTCCTACATGGAGGTTATGATGGTTTGGTTATCTCCCTCTATTAAAAGATCCTTCTTTGTGTGGTAACTTAATTGTTGCAACTGGTTATGATGAAAGCGCTTTTCTTGCAAAATTTCTTCTTGGTTTTCCATGAAAGGGGTTGTTATGGATAAAAGCAATGCAATATTAATTTGCAATAGTGGAAGAAAAGTAGTAATAGCTAGTACAAGTATGTAGAGGAATTTGTAGGAGATAACTTTGGTGTGTGACATTAAATTTACTTATCTCTATCAACTCTATTTTGTAGATTTGTTTTATTATATTTCTGAGTGTTTAGAACAATATTGTATATTCCCAACTTGAGCTTCTTGACATAAATTTAAATTAACAAGATGATGGTAATGTGCCTATAGTTTTACTAGGAATCTCCTTAACTGTTCAAAGTTTCCAAACATCTGCTTCAATTTCCTCTTTAAGCTCAGGTTTTTAATTTCTACTATCATACAATTTAGCTGTGGGAAACTGCCCATATGTTAAAAAACTATTTTCTCAAGAGAAAAGAATAAAAACTACCGAATTGTTATATGTTTATTTTTTGTACTACACAATTTTTGATGTGGCATCTAAAATCTTGTTCTCTTAAAATTGTGATTTGACAGGTTCCTCAAGGAGTTCAAAGATTGGAATCTGGCATCTAAAATATTGTTCTCTTTAAATTACTTGATAGGTTGTAGTTATAATTTTGGTTGCAGGTTTAGTTTTTATTTTGCTATAGGGTGGACACTGAGGGTATAAGCGATTTTTTTGTAGATTTCTTTGGTATGACTTATATTGAAATTGTCCCCACTTTTTAAACTGCTAAGGCCTTTGCATGGCTTGAAGATTTAATAATTGTCATTTTTCATTTTGTTTTTGTAAATCAGCATTAATTCTTACTTTTAATAATGGCAGCTGATGGGATCTACATAAGTAGTTGGATTATTGTTCCATCGCTTGGTTAATTAGTGAGGCCCATATAGTAATTCCTTAACAAAATACACATTTATCCAGATGAAGGTAGGTCACCAACCAATTAAATTTAATATGTTGAATGTTTCCTAAAATGATATAGTCAAAATGTGTAACAAATAAAACTATTAAGAGCCCTAAAATTTTAACCTATCCCATGCGATGCATGCATAGGAAGGAAGTGGGCAACAACTGCCTTAACCAAGACTAAGTCTGCATAGTGCACTTGGAGGTTTAAGAAAAACTTGAGATGCTAAAACAAAATTAAATATGCTAGAGAAGTTAAAGCCAACCAATAACTCGGGATTGTGAATATTTAATTTTATTTATAAACTCATTTCTATTTTATTGGAGTTTGAAATGATCTACAGATCTTCGAAGACTGCTTGGTTCAATGATCCTGTGGTGGCTATAGGGAATAAAATTCAATGTCATAATAGTTTAATCCCTTCCCATTAACATTCTATCACACTTCTTTTAAATTTTTTTTTCCTATTCTATTCTCTATAGGATGAAGAAGAATTGGCAATGTTCTCAGCACTAGGGAAAAGTATTGTTATCTAATAAACATAAATAACCTGTTATCATTGTTATTATGTTTGAAATTTAATCATATATTGATGCAGAGGGAGGTGGAGACCTTCTCAAAATGACTCACAAATGAACATCAGATCAATTTCAAAATGGGTTTCAAAGAACTTATCAAAATTCCACCATATAGCCTGTCCTCCCTTATAGCATAGGCAACCTGGTTTAAGCCACTTTACACTCAACCTTTCCAAAAAACTTAAAAAATAAAATATGGATTGAGATACCCTTTTAGGGACTACACAACATATCCAAAAACCAATAGTGATTCTTTTGGACCAACATATACTTTCAATACACCTACCCTACTCAAGGCTACTCAATTAGCCTACTTTTACAAAGCAACCCCTCTCTAAACTTACCCCCTGACTATGAAAATTTCAACAGTGTCTCAAATTGTCTCAAAACCAAGGATTTTCAAGGTCCTAACCTTCTATGACACCTCTAAGATCCCTGATCACAAAACCCTCCATAAAATGTTTTAAAACTAGGGCTTCTTGGATCTTGGCTTTGCACACACTTCCAGAACTTGTTTATTGACCCTACACCATTATGGAAATATATTTAGACTATCCCAACTCAAAAAAATACCCATCCTTTCCACTGCTATACTCTAGCCTCCATCTTCAAGCACTTTGCACTGTGAAATCTTGGTGTATACTGCATGATTCCTCTTTCCTGCACTTTAGTTTGTTAGATTGATATGATACAGGTTAATTATGATCCATTTCATTGGTCTTAGTCATATATTCCCATGAAATGGATCATTCATCCATGAAAAACCCTCAAACTAGTGGAAAATCTATGTTTTCCTGAGGACTATCAGAAGTTTTGTACAAAAAACTTATCTATTATTGCTCTCAAAACCTATGATAATTTCAAAACATGTAATTTCAAGTTCCCAAACAATTCAAATGATCATAACTTCAAGAGAAATAAAAAACTCATCAAAAAACTCAAAGAAATTGTAAGAAAACTGTATTTCTTTCACTATTTCTTGTAGCAGTCTGTATAGTCACCTCTCCAGTTGATCAACCTCCATACAAATGATTATTTTGGTGTTATAGATCAATCCTCCAACTGTCCCAACCAATTAGAGTTGGTTTTATTACATTAAAGTTGATTAATCCCCTAAAACTCACTTACCCGCCCAAAGCACAACTAACCGTTGGAATTCAAAAATTTGAATTTCCAAACTTTATTTATTGATTTGTATTGACTAAAAACTATCTACCCTTTAAAATTTAAGCTTAATTGATCTAATTAAAACATTATAGACCTACCTACACCCTTTGGACACTATTGATCCACTTACAAGGTTTTTTTGGTCCTATGGTCCTTTCAGGACCCTTAGGACTTTTGATATTCCCATTACCTTTATTCATCCCAAATGCCATTATAGGCTCCAAGACACCATAATTGATGCTCTGATATGATGGAAAGCTCCTCCTGACCCCTGCACACTTTTGATCGTTGAAGAGCTCCTTGAAGGCCTTGGGTGCTCCTGCACCATTCTCCCCAAGAAAGAAAGAATTCTTGCCCCAAGAAGTATCCCATGTGTTGCCACCAAAAGACCCCTTGCTCTCATATGTTTGCACCTTCATATTACAGGGCATGTAATCTCCCAAAGTCACTGTCTTCCTCTTCTTCCAATCTGCACTCTTATTACTCAACATGTTATTGTCAAAATTGTGTTTTGTTTGTCCTTTTTGCTGTCTGATAACAGTATGTTCTTGTACCCTGTTTCTGCCTCTATGCCACTGATTTCTTGGTGAAAGAACTCCATCTCTATTACCCTCAACTATAGGGCATGCAATATTCCCCACCTTAATACTGTCCAAGTCCCACAAATTCTGATTTCTAGGACTGTGTGCTCCACAATCTTGCTGCAACTCATTACTCCTCCTCCAACCAGTATCTTCCCCTGTCTTACCTATCTTACCCTGCTTATTCACTTGCAAACTCTTCTCAAAACAGATCATAAAACTTTCATTTGACTGCTCCAAAGGAAAAGGCACTAATTTGTATCTAATAGCATCTTTATGCACCAAATATGTATTGTGAAAACCATCATGCAATGTCTGCCTAGTATACTGCCATGGTCTCCCCAAGATGATATGACCACAAGTCATTGGAATGACATCACAAAGCACCCTATCATGATAAGATACAATGGAAAAATCTACATAAGCCCTCTTACAAATCTCTACATGTTGTCCTTGAGTTACCCAAGTGGCCTTGTAGGGAGTAGGATGATCAAATGTTTCAATCCCTAGCTTGGTTATCTTATCAAGTGAAACTAAATTGCTATGTGACCCTAAATCTATGAGCAATCTGCAGATCTTACCATGACTGAGACAATTAGTCTTAAAGATAGTTACCTTTGTCTCTTGATGAAGTCTTTCTCCTTGCTTGACCATAAGAAACTCACCATCAGTCACAGGGTCTGCCATGAATGTTTTTGATTCTTCCTTCTTGTCTTCTTCTTCTTGTACCAAGTTAGCTCTCCTATCTCTGCCCTTATCAGCTTGTTCCCATTTAGGACACTTGAAGGAAGGATGCCTTGGTTCATTGCAATTGAAACACCTACCTATGAATGGCCCTCTCCCTTGTCCAAATCTGCCTCCTCCTCTAGGAGTGTATCCTCCTTTTTGATAAGAAAATACCTCTTTACCTTTGTCATTGCTGCCTTATCCTTGTTCTCTATTACCTCTACCCCTGTTTGAACTACCTCCTCTTCCACCATTGCTTGATCTTTCTTGCTTCCTCTTCACCTTTTCTTCTACTCTAATGGCCAATTGAAAACATTTTCCTAATGTCCTTAGCATTTGCAAACCAATCTCATCTTGTAGATTATACCTCAAGCCATTGATATACCTGGCTATTTTCTCATCCTCTTCCTCATAACCTCCTCTTATACTAAGCTTGTGAAATTTCTCAGTATAGGACATCACATCCATGTCCTTTTGCCTTAAAGTTTGCCTCATCCTCTTCACATGAATTGTGTAATCAAATGGTAGGAATTTCTCCTTGACCAAACTCTTCATCCTAGCCCATGTAGAAAATTTTGCCAATCCACTAGCCATCCTATCATTCTGAAAACTAGTCCACCATGTCAATGTTGTACCTCTCAACTTGGTTTTGGAAAACTTTACCTTCCTCTCTCCATCCATCTCCTCAAACTCAAAATAGTTTTCTAAGGCATCAAGCCATCCTAACACCTCTTCACTATCCATCTTCCCTTGATAGATAGGAAAATCTATGTGACTTTTTCCTCCATGACCTTGTACTGCCTTCAACAATCTTAGTAACCTCCTTTCCTCAGGGTCCTCTATCTCATCTGCTTGCTGTTCTTGATTTACCCTCATATGCTCTTCATCTTCATCATTGTATTCTTGGTCTTCTTGCTCTTCTATCCTCCTACTCCTCTCAAGGTTATTTATCCTTGCTTGCATGGTCTCTCTCTCCCTTCTCCATTGCCTTTCTTCTCTTGCTCTAGCATGCTCTCTTGTTGCTTCTTGTTCCCTTCTTTCTCTTCTCTCCCTTTCCAATATTTCCCTTAACTCTTCTAGCTCTCTTGCCAATTGATTTTTTGGTGCCATTGCTTTTTTCTTCAATCCCTAAAGGACCTACTCACTGCTCTGATACCACTCTGATGCAGAGGGAGGTGGAGACCTTCTCAAAATGACTCACAAATGAACATCAGATCAATTTCAAAATGGGTTTCAAAGAACTTATCAAAATTCCACCATATAGCCTATCCTCCGTTGTAGCATAGGCAACCTAGTTTAAGCCACTTTACACTCAAGCTTTCCAAAACACTTAAAATAAAATATGTATTGAGATACCCTTTTAGGGCCTACACAACATATCCAAAAACCAATAGTGATTCTTTTGGACTAACATATACTTTCAATACACCTACCCTGCTCAAGGCTACTCAATTAGCCTACTTTTACAAAGCAACCCCTCTCTAACCTTACCCCCTGACTATGAAACTTTCAACAGTGTCTCAAATTGTCTCAAAACCAAGGATTTTATAGGTCCTAACCTTCTGTGACACCTCTAAGATCCCTGATCACAAAACCCTCCATAAAATGTCTCAAAACTAGGGATTCTTGGATCTTGGTTTTGCACACACTTCCAGAACTTTTTTATTGACCCTACACCATTAGGACAACATATTTAGACTATCCCAACTCAAAAACATACCCCTCCTTAAGGCAGATCTTCCACTGCTATACTCTAGCCTCCATCTTCAAGCACTTTGCACTGTGAAATCTTGGTGTACACCACATGATTCCTCTTTCCTGCACTTTAGTTTGTTAGATTGAGATGATATAGGTTAATTATGATCCATTTCATTGGTCTTAGTCATATATTCCCATGAAATGGATCATTCATCCATGAAAAACCCTCAAACTAGTGGAAAATTTGTGTTTTCCTGAGGATAGTCAGAAGTTTTGTACAAAAAACTTATTTATTATTGCTCTCAGAACCTATGAGGGTTTCAAAACATGTAATTTAAAGTTCCCAAACAATTCAAATGATCATAACTTCCAGGGAAATCAAAAACTCATAAAAAAACTCAAAGAAATTGCAAGAAAACTGTATTTCTTTCACTATTTCCTGTAGCAGTCCGTACAGTCACCTCTCCAGTTGATCAACCTCCATACAAATGATTATTTTGGGGTTATAGATCAATCCCCCAACTGTCCCAACCAATTAGAGTTGGTTTAATTACATTAAAGTTGATTAATCCCCTAAAACTCACTTACCCGCCCAAAGCACAACTAACCGTTGGAATTCAAAAATTTGAATTTCCAAACTTTATTTATTGATTTGTATTGACTAAAAACTATCTACCCTTTAACATTTAAGCTTAATTGATCTAATTAAAACATTATAGACCTACGTACACCCTTTGGACACTATTGATCCACTTACAAGGTTTTTTTGGTCCAATGGTCCTTTCAGGACCCTTAGGACTTTTGATATTCCCATTACCTTTATTCATCCCAAATGCCATTATAGGCTCCAAGACACCATAATTGATGCTCTGATATGATGGAAAGCTCCTCCTAACACCTGCACACTTCTGATCATTGAAGAGCTCCTTGAAGGCCTTGGGTGCTCCTGCACCATATATATGTCCTCATATTTATAGAATATTTGTGCTAGGGAAGGTCTATTACGAGCATCCTCATTGCCTATGCAAAATAGAAGCTATGTAGTAGCTCATGGATAGTTCTCAAAGCAATAAAGGATAAAGCTACAGATGCAAAGGGGGTCGAGCTTAAGCTTACCATAAGATTATATAGGAGCAATACTATGAAGGACAAACTGAAAAATTCCAACCTACACAGTGATAATAGAAAAAATAAGCTCAAGAAAAATTGACTCAGCCATGTAGAGGCTCACAATTGAGGGCAAATGAAATCAAGGAAAATGACTTACCTAAAGATTCTTGCAAAAATGTTTTCTTTCTGTATACTATTGAGAAGGAGAAAAATGAGCATAAATTGTATTTCAAAGCATATATTAAACTAACTCCCATCAAAGGTCAACTCTCATCGACATAAATGCATGAAGAAGGATATTTTTTACACCGACTCCCATCGACAGTAAATGCATCAACACTATGAACCAACTACCACAATAAATGCAATGCTAAGAATAGAAAAAGCAATAGATGAGCAAAATCTATCCAATGGTCTTGCATCCTTTCTCCTGCGATTATAACCATCGATAGAAAATGGATTTAGTAAACTCCACTAAGGGAATTCCTTCAACATAATTAAACCTTTACAAATGTTTTATTTGCATGACATTGAATGATGATGCGAGGAAGCGAGGAGAGGAGAGGGAGATGTGGGAAATTTGAAGAGCAGCTTTTAATATTGTTTCAGTGTATTAAAGGGAAGCTTCAACTATTCTTAGCACACCACATTCTTTTAGGGGGGAATTAAACCAAAGGTAACGATGAAAGGAAAAATGTGATGGTTGTAAGAGCTGCGATGGAATTTCTCCCCTCACATAGCTAACACCATTGCATTTTTTTTAGAGTTTTTCTCATTTAAACATTGTGATGGTCTTCTCTTGGGCATTGCAATTGGAATTTCACATGTGGAGAGGTGTTTGGGAGAGATTTTGAACTCGTAAATGGGAAGAAATTAATCTGTAATCACGTTTTTAGCATTTGGGGCAAATTTTTAGAGTGTCTGCAAGTTCAATATGAATTTTTCTTCATGCAAAAGCCTTCCCAATCCATTTCTCATGTCTAGGAAGAAATTTGGGTAAAGTTTTATGCATTTTTTAGTTGCTAGTAAGCTTAAAAATGACCCACAAGTATTTTTTAAATCTTGTTGCAATTATTAAATGAGTTGAGTATGGAAAGTAGGGGCTTGTAGATTGAATGTGCTTTCAGATGGTTACCAAATAATTTTTTGACAAAATATCAAACTAAATGCATTGTAAAATGAAAGTTTTAAAGATTAAAATGCAAGATGAAAGCAAATTTTAACTCCTAGTAAATGGGTTTTTACCTAGAAGTAATATTTATACAAGAGTGAAGTGTTATTTTTTCTAAAATATTATTGGATGGATACTTGTATTAAAATAAATTAACTTGATAATAACATCATTAGATGGTTCTTGAAGATCAAGATTTCAATCAATTGTTAAAATAGGAAGAGATTCATCAAAATCACTCAATCCATAGTGGGTCAGTTGTCTCCAACAAATGTTGTGCTAGTGGATACAATGTCAATTATTTCTTTTGTTCCCCATTAGAAATAACTATAATACCTAATCAAAAATTGATGAAATCATATATGTAGTAGCAAACCAAGGTCACCTCGAGATAAAGGGATATCCCCCAACTTCATTTTAGGTTGCAAAACCATGAAATCAATTTGATATTCCCAAGATTCAACATAAGTAATAACATCTTAAATCATACCTTTATGCTTTACTATATATCTATCAACCATTTTGAGGAGCTATAGGTGTAGGAATTAATTCTTGAAGACATAAATTTTATTTAGTTTCATTGGTCATAACATTTATAGCAATGCCTAGGTTAATAAGTGTATTTAGAATAATAACATAATCAATAACTTGGATCATTTGACTGCCAACATCAAAATAAATAGGAATTATAATATTCTTGAGGATCATATCTACAAGTTTTCCAATAACTTGAATAGTTTTTGGATCTTGTTTATTTTCTATTTTTAGGTTTGCAACTCTTGAATTGTCTTAGCGTAGATAGGGATATCCTTGATTGCCTACAAAAGGGGAATCTTAACATTGACATTTCACAACTCATTAATAAGGTTTGTATATGAGTGAATTTACACCCCTCTTGAAAATTCCCCATTTACATCCCTCCACCTTACAAAATCAAACCCAACTAAGAAATTCCACATCACCTATCTACATTGAATCCACTTGGTGCTTATCTTTTGTGTTAGTGGAGAAATTTTGTTAGGGATGTGAGCATGACACATAGATGTCTGTGTGGAAAACTATCACCCTTGACAAATTCCTACCTTTGGAGTTCATAGGGATGTTATGTTCTCCATTGGACATGAAATGTAACGCCTCTGTGTTGACTAGCTGGCTTGAAAATGGATCATTCCCTCCTAATCTTCCTTTAAATGCATATTTTTCACATCCATTCCATCCTCTTCACAATTCTAGACATTCACTTGATCTCTTTTACATCCTTTAAGAATTACTCAGTAGGTTCTTGCTTCATCAACTTCATTAAGAACATGTTGTGCTACCATAGAAGCTGCAATTTTGGTGTCTTGTGAGACCTCTTTTGTCACAGATGCGGCCGTGTCAACTTTTCCAAGATCATAGTCTTGCATTCTCCCTCCATTGGCCTTGAGTACCTTTAGGTGGAGGTGATATTCCTTCACTATTCATCTTTTGTTGTAGTTTGATAGAGTAGCATTGTGTTTTTCATAGTGTTTATTATCTTTCTTTCTATTTCCTTTATCACATTTTTTATCGTGTGGCTTTCCTAGCTATCCATGGAGGTGGAAACATCAAAGAATAGGTTTGAATAAGGATAACCCCTATACATCCCCAAAATTTTTCCCTCTTGGCTATGTGTAGGTGTACATGTGCGTGGATCTTGTCGGCAAATTGGATTTTTAGTGAGTTGGTTTTCGTCACCTTTGTTTTCATCATCTCCTTTACCATCTTTTGCAGTCATTCCCTATATTTCGTTATTTTGTTTAGTTTGTTAAATATTATTAGCTAGGCTATTAGTAGGTTTTTGGATTTTCATACTATACTTTTCACTTTCTAGTTTTATGGATGCCGACACACTAGAGAGACGCCAGTGCATCTCATCGTCATCCTCGAATAGAGAGCCTTTTGAGGTATAGTTTTGATTCCAGAAATTTGCTCATTTAGCCTTGTTCAAGTACTCGAATCAGTAGAGTGACAAAATAACTTGAGAGTTATCTTCATTCTCTATCCTCAACCTAAAACATTTACTTAGCTTGAGGTAAGATAGGGCAGCCTTCTGCTCTCGGCTCTCCGTAACTTGGAGCCTTGGTGTGGTTGGTCCCCCTACCTTAAATTTTGGTGAGCCCAATGTGAACATTGTCTATCCATTTATTTGTGTTGATAATTTTTACCTCGTGCCTAGTGACTATTGTAAACTTGAGTGTTGTGAAGGTTTATGAGCATCACAACCCATTCTATGACCTTTAAGTATGTGGTTAGAAGTTTGTGACACCTACCAATGGAAAAGACAAAGGTAACTTCTAGTTTTACTACTAGTTTTTCTATAGACTTTATAGATAAGATGGGTTTCATAGATGATACCACTCATGTACCCACTCCTCTAGCATCCCCCACAACTTCTTCTGTGGATGAGGATGATTTTGTTTATATTCTTGTAGAAAATATTTTGGCACTAGATAGGAGGTTGTTGTACCTTGCAAATCATTTGGAGAAAGCACCAAATATGGTGAGAGTTGCTAGAATTGCTAGCAAGGCAAGATATATGTTAGGAAAGGATCAGATAGGTATAGATTTCTTACATGGCCTTATCAATCTTAACAAAGTATACATCACTTTGTATAGAACTAGGTTAGGTACTACTCGGGGAGAGGTGTTTGACGCTTATGAGAGACAAATAGGCATCTCAATTCCTACCACATCTGTATGCATGGCCAAAATGGGCCCTTCAATTAGTGTTTCCTCTACTTCTCAAAAGCCTAACATTGTCAAGGTGAGTAGAATACCCCTTAGTTTTAGCTTCACCCCTCCTACTGCCCCTGGTGTTGGGGGCTTCAATGGAATGAGTGGCTGTGGCACTGGTAGAGGTGGCTTTAGGGGAGGCCATAGTGGTGGCTCGGTAGTGGAGGTGGCTCTGGTGGAGGTCCTATTGGTGGTGGTGGCTCCAGAGGTGGTCATGATGATGGCTTTGGAGGTGGTTCTAGTGGTTGTGGTTCTGGGGGAGGTTCCACTAGGCCTTTGTCATCCTCTAACCCTATTTTGAATGCTCTTCTTTAGAACATGGGTCAGATGTAGAATTAGTTGGCGAGCCTTTCTCAAGCCTCTGCCCAACCTATCTTCCAACCTTTCTTTCGACATAGCCCGTTGTTGATGGAAATCTTGAGTACTCCTTTCTTGCAAGGGATGAAGATTCTTAAGTTTGAAAAGTATGGTGGTAAAGGGGATCCACAAACATATGTTTCATATTTCAATACCATGTGTTTTGAATTTCTTTCATCATGATGCTCTAATGGAAAAACTCTTCCCTTGATCTCTTAAGTGCATAACACTCGAGCAGTACTGTTCCTTTCTTGATAATTCTATATTCTCATTTGATAAGCTTGTCAATTAGTTTCTCTATCAATTCTAGGCTAACATCAGTCTGAAAATGATCACCTCAGATCTCGTCTGATGTAAGCAGGGAGATAACAAGAAGATAACTAAATTCATTGTGCGATACCAAGTGCTCTTTTCAAAAATATCCTACTCGCTATTAGACTCAGATGCATAGAAGGTATTCATAGGAAACCTACAGTGAGCCTAGTAGGAGAAACTTTCCTTAATGAAATACCCTTCTTTCGGGAATTTGTGTGCCACGTTGTGAGAGTATCAACAAATGGTGGTTCAGTTTGGGGGATCTTCCTCATGCTCCCATTTCAAAGGAAAATCTATCATGTCTATTTCAGGTAAATGAAAAGCAGTTACAAATGTATTTGTTGTGACTAATGATCACAGCCTTAGACATAACAGGAAATTTACAAAGTTAGCTAAATCTTATACTTCCATTCTACAAAAGTTGTTGAAGGATAAGATCATAACCTTGGAAAAACCCCAACCTTTGAAGGAACCTTATCCTAATTGGTGCGATGGGAATTATTTTTGTCAATACCATTGTGTTAACAAGCATGATACAAAGAATTGCATGTGCTTGCATAATGAGATACAAGATCACATCGAAAATAATACCATTCATCTTGATGGGAAGAAAAAAATGTGAAAGAGTCTGTAGCAAAGGCCAATAATGAGTTGTAGATCTACACGTACCTATTTCTATCCCATTTTGCAAACTTGATTATTGACCCCTCCAATGCTTCTCCTCAACCCTTGGTGTATGTTAATATGGTTTCAATTACTCCTCCACTACAGCCTACGACTAGTTTTCTAGATGTGACTTTCACCTTCCAGAACTTTCCTCTGAATAATAAGCCTTCTCCTCTATACATTCCTTCTTGCCTCAATGGAAAAATTGTGACAAGAGTCCTAGTTGACTGGGCACACGCTAAGTGAATGTTATTATGAAAGAGACATTGTGGTTAAATTCATTACAAAGGGAGAAGTATTAGAAAACAAAGTCTACCATATGTATGCATAATGGTCTATCTCTTAATACATATGGTTCTATAACTCTTTATGTCCTAGTTGGACCTAGGGCTATGGATACAAATTTTGATGTCATTCTAGAATCTAATCTGTTTAGAGTGAAGTTGGGAATTCCATGGCTAGATTCCATGAATGAAATCGCTTCTATTATTCACAAATGTTTAAAGTTCTCCAACAAAGGTTTCGTGCATGTTGTGCATGACACTAGATATCAACCATCGGTATCTTGTGGGGGTTATTCCTTGGATCATTTTTGGCTTTCCCCAATTGGTCCGCTCCCTCCTAGAATGGACCTGCTTTACCAAAACTATGTGAATTACAAAACCAGGGGCAAAGACTAGCCAGAGTGACTCCTCTGGTAGTGCAGCAACAAGCTACATCCTCCTCTCAGAAGGGAAAGGAGAAGCCTTCCCATTCTCAAGGTGCCACTTTTTCCTCCCTTCCTGAAGAGGGGATTTTGGTAACTACTAGTTTTCGCATAAGAAGTCTGATGGTACCTGCCTAGTGTAAAGCTAAGATTCAGATATCTAACCTTCCTACCTTGCCTCTGGGACCTTGGCACTACTTGAATGGTAAGAGGAGGGGTCCTCATTGGGAGCCCTCTATGTCTTGGCCTCTGCGGCCCCCTACCACTCTTTCCCCCAAGGTAGTGAATGGGAAGAGGCTCGCCACCAAGGTGTTAGAGAAAACTCCCCTCATTGTTTCTCCAATATCTTCTCAATCTCTCCCTCCTGCCCCCATCCAAGAATCTCTCCCTTTTCTAGAGACGATTGTGATGGACACTCCAATGGCCAAGTAGGAGCCCTCTGTTCCATCTCATCTTTCAGCCTCTAACTCCCAGAGTCATAGGAATCACATTGCACATGAGCACAAGTGTTGATGAAAGGCTCTAGCCACTGAGCAGGCCACTCTACAGAGGGAGGAAGGGGAGTTGACTACCCTTATTTTGGGGCCTATTGTTGTGTCTTTCTCTCCCATCCCCTTTACTATTGACTACCCTTATTTTAGGGCCTATTGTTGTGTCTTTCTCTCTCGTCCCCTCTACTTCAATTTAGTTAGCCCCAGTGTTGCTTCTAGCTCCTATTGCGAGTGTAAATGATCCTCACTCTAAAAAGTTATAGGTTTTTATTCCTCCATTGGTTGATGTCCCTCTCGGACATCCCATCATTATCAAAGCCTATGGACATGTTGAACACCTCGGTGGTGTCTGCCACGGTTTTCTCCTCCTCCTCTAGACCTTTTGCCTCATCTATGGGGATCTCACATCCTTCGGTGAAGTGAAAGATGGAGGATAGCGTTGCTAGTAAATGGTGTCAAAAGAGGAGTCCGCCTTCTTTGAAAGGTGGTCCTACATTAGCATGTTTCCTCCTTGTGATAGAAGAAGTTTTTGCATCCCCAGAATTTTTCATTGCTCTCAAGTCACTCAACGAGCCTAGCAGTGGATCTCAAGAACCACCTCCCTCGTCTGATGAGTTAATACATGGCAATCCTGTGAAGTGCATGTTTAACTCTTTGGAGAAGGTCCCAACCATTTCAATAATCTTCATGAAGTCGCTGACCTTTACCCCATAGGAACTAAGCAGAGGATGCCTCAAAGAGTCTCCTTCCTTGATTCTTGTTGTGGGGGATCAGAGGGTTCCCCCCTTGATATTTCACCCTTTTAGGCTCATCTTCCTTCCTCATATAATGATCTAGATTTAGAGGCCGATGACCTCTTGGTTGATGAGTGTGGGTGCCTCTTCTTTATTTGTGGAGTAGATTGTGTGTGCATTTTTTTTCCCCCATACTTGCATTATGTGTTCCTAGACGAACCTTGTCACCCTTGTAGGTGCTTGGATATAGGAGTGTTTATGTGTTGTAAAACTTCCTCGATTTGTGGCATCATTCTTCTTCTATTATGTGTATTGATTTTTGACAATTAGGGATGATGCAAAGTGTTGGGGGCATTTAGGCCTCCCTTCCATGTTGGCCCAATTTTATTTTATTTTTGTCTTCTCATGCATTCTTCATATGGTTTGATATAGTAGGAGGCTAATGACAGTTCATTAATATAATATTATTATACTTATATATTTATGATCAGCTCTGACCTTGAAATATCAGGATCACCCCTGTGTCCCTTGTTCATGATGTTACTTTTTGTCTATCACTCTTTTATCTTTCTCTCCTCTTTTCTTGATTCATGATTTTTTGGTGTTCAAGTATTGTCCATCACGTGTGCAACAAAATTACCATGGTGACATATCACTATGTTTTGTAGGCCACAACATTGCTTTTTCATTCTTGCTTTTCTCTCCTTAGGATGCCACGTTCCTTGTTCTCAACACACACCATCCTAAGGGGGGGGCTATCATGTCAACTTTTATTTTCAAAAACACATTAGGTGGCCAACGAATCTTTTCTCAAAAATATTTTTCAAAAATTGCATTCTCAACAAGGACCCCAGCAGAATGTGTTTCCTTCATCGTGGGTTCACAAAGAAAGAGCTTGAAGAACTTTCCTCTGAGGAGGGAGACAATTTTCCTATGAGAGAAGCCTCGACCTTCCCCTCGTGAGGGGGAATTTTCTTCCTTTCATATTCCTTGATGAAGTGAGCATCTTTTGAAAGGATTCATTGATGATGAATTGATTTACAAAAAAATATGATTGCACTTTCAAATAGCGTGTACCTTGAGTGGACCCCTTTTCTTTTGAAGGGTTCCTGAGGGACCCCCTTGAAAGCTCTTCCTTCAATTTTCAATTGTTTTCTTGTTTGCCTATGTGGTTGCCTTTTATTTTCTAACATTTTTTATTTTCAAATTAAAATGTTGCTTTGTAGGTGTGCCTATGAAGCTACTTTCCAATCTGACTCTACAGAGTCCCCTCACATTGGGCTTCCTTCAGGAGAGAGTACTTGGGGGTCACCTTCTTTGTAGGTCTAAGGGCCTATGAAGCGCTTGTATCCTGTGAGATTTTTTCATCATTGGTCTTTGGGCATTTGGTGTACTTTGATCAACTCTGTAGTTCTGAGGATCTACAAATTCTTTTGTTTCAACCTCCTTAGGAGAGAGTACCTACGGAGTTATTTGCTTTCCTTGCACTTTCGAGCTTGCCAGATTGTGGACTACTTCCTTGATAGTTTAGGTATACATTTCTAAACTCTTCAATCTACTTTACCAAAAACTCATTGAAACTTGTGCTCACTAAAGTGGGGGCACAATGTATAGGAGTGAATTTTCACCCCTCTTACAAATTCCCCTTTTACATCCCACCATCTTAGAAAAACAAACTTGACTAAGAAATTCCACATCACCCATTTGCATTGAATCCACTTGGTTTCTGTCTTTTTTGTTGGTGGGGGAATTTTTGTTGGGGATGTGAGCACAGTGTGTAGACATCTACATAGTGTGCTATTGCCCTTGACAGATTACTTCCTCTAGAGTCTACAAGGACTTTACGTTATCCATTGGACATGAAGCGTAACGCCTCTATGTCAACCAACTGGCCTGAAAATGGCTCTTTCCCTCCTAATCTTCCTTCAAATGCATATTTTTCACATCCATTCCATCCTCTTCACAATTCTAGGCATTCATTTGATCTATTTTTCATTCTTTGATCATTACTCAATAGCTTGTTACTCCATCAACTTCACTAAGAATGTGTTGTGCTACCATAGGAGCTATGATTTTGGTGTCTTGTGAGACCTCCTTCGTCACTGTTGTGGTCATGTTGACTTTTCCAAAATCATAGTCTTGATTTATCCCTTCATTGGCCTTGAGTTCCTTTGGGTGGAGGTTGTATTGCTTCACTATCCTTCTTTTTTTTTGGTTTGATAGAGTAGCATTGTGTTTTTCATAGTGTTCATAATCTTTCTTTCTATTTCCTTTATCACATTTTCTTTCTCATAGCTTTTCTAGTTGTTCATGGAGGTGGAAACACCAAAGTGGGGGTTTGACTAAGGAAAACCCCTATACATCCCCAAAATTTTTCCCTCTTGGTTGTGTGTAGGTGTACATGTGTGCGGAGCTTGCTAGTAAACTAAATTCTTAGTGAGTTAGTCTTCATCACTTTTGTTTTCATCATCTCCTTTACCATCTTTTGTAGTCATTTCTTGTATTTTTTTATTTTGTTTAGTTCATTAAATATTATTAACTTTTTGTTAGTAGGTTTTTTGGATTTTTGTTTTGTACTTTTCACTTTCTGGCTGTACAGACACCAACACACCACATTGTCATCCTTAGACATAGATTTGTTTGAGGTATGTTTTGGATTCTAGAAACTGACTCATTTTGTCTTATTGAAGTACTCAAATTAGTAGAGTGATAGAAGCACTTGAGAGTGCTCTTCATTCTCTATTGTTAGCCTAAAATATTTGCTTTGCTTGAGGTAATATAGGGAAGCCTTCCTCTCTCAGCTCTCCATGACCTGGAGCCTAGGTGTGGTTGGTTCCCCTACCTTACAAGGTCAAATTTAGGTTGAGGCATTTCTTTTTGAACTATTTGGGAATGAAATCAATTAGAATATGGAGGTGGTAATAGTTGTGTTGTAGTTTTCTCTAAACCATATTATTTTTTTCCATATTCTTCTTGTGACTCCCCAAGTTCTGTGATTATAGGACATGTTGGTATTTAAAGATCCTTTTCTGACTTGATTTGTAACCCATTAAAATATAGTGCATTAATAGGATAAGTTGGATATCCTACTACATTGTTATTGTAATGTCATTTTATTGTTTGGATTTGGTGTTGGTTGAGAAGGCATTGGTGTTTCATTTGGTGGTTGTTATAGATTAGATCTCTTGTTAGTATATCTTGGTGGTAGAAATTGTTGTGATTATTGGTATGGGATAATAATATGTGGTACTAGATATATGGGTATTGTGGAAATTGTGGTGGTGAATTCCTAAATGCTCATTGCCATAGTTGTGGATCACATTGTATTGTTTTGACCACTATGAATAGGATATAGGTTGTTTCTATCTCCCATACCACCCATGTTGAATAGAGAAATAGATAGATTGACTACTAAACCCCATGTTTTAAGGTTTATTAAAATAATTAATCATACCTGGTATCATAGCTAAAGGTGGCCAAGCCCTTTGTTGAGCCATATAAAAAATAAGTTCTTTTGTATATTCCAATTTTACCATGTTTACTAGTAGAGGTCGTAAGGTGGTCTTCCTACTAATATCCTCTAGGGAATAATTTTGTGTTTTAATATAGGGGAATTATTTAGTAGAGCATTTCTTATGACAAATAGGACAAAAAATGGAAAGTGAATTCTCAGCTTCTTGTTTTTATGAGTATATATAGTGTCAATGTGTTTCCCCATGTGACTGAAAAGATCAATTTTAAAGTCAAGTAACATACCTAGTTCTGATTTAGTAATACCTATTGTACCCCCTTCTAAAGTATGTTTTTTAGAATAACTCCATATAGATTGGTGGGATCTTGAGTAGTTCCTATAGATATCACAAATTTCATCAAATATTAATTTAGAAATATCTCCACCAACTATAAGATTTAAAGCATCCATACTTTCATCATGAATTCCCCTAAGAAAAAAGAATTTGAAGAGCCTCATTAGATAACCCTATTTTTTTTATTCTTTGAAGACTAAATGAGAATCATTCAAGGAAGTATTCTAATGTTTCCTCTTCTTGTTGTGTCATTTGAAATATTTCATTCCAAAATTCCTTTTTCTTGCAATAGTCCTAATATTTTGTCATGAATCACTTCCTCATAGTATCACACATATGGATAGAATTTCATTGAAGCCCCATGAGCCACCATAATGCAACATACTTCAGTGTAGCTAGAAAAATATTAAGATTTTGAACATCACTTTGGTAATCATAGTTGCAACATAAAATATCAAATTCAAATAAGAACATGTCAAGATCCTTAAGAAAAAATCCTCGAAAAATTGGGAGAGCTAAATGGGGTATGTTTTTTGTGGGTGCTTCCTCTTCCAAATTAACAATTGGAAAATAAAATGTATTGGGATCATTATTGGCTAATATCCGATCATTATTATTGTTGTTTTTATCTACAACAACCATTATTTCAAATTCCCAAGATGTCTAACAAGAAAAAAATGACTTCATTTCTAAAGGTTTACCACTTCGTAATTTGTATGATTTTGTAAATTGTTTGGAAAACTCAAGAGTAATAATTTTAAAATATTATTTTGAAGATTCATGTATTTTAGGTGGCACTAAGGGAGCATTAGGTGGTGATTCAAGACCATACTTTTTGGTATTCGATTCAATCACACACTTTTCAAGATCTGGTTCAACTAGCTTATTCTCTAATGTTTTGTTCCTATATTGTGGCCTTTTCTCTTATTTTGAATTTTCTTGTTTTTTTAAGCTTCTTCCTACAATTTTTTTCATAAATCTACCTTTTTCATCTCTCACATGACTCATGCATATAGAGAACTTAATACAATGCAAATCAAGGGTAGTTTCCTAGGAAAATTTGATAATTATGTATACTTTCTCCATGACACACTTGTCCTAACTCAACTTACTACACTAAAAAGACTTAAATATCTTTCCCTAACAATGGAACCAAAATCTTGGGACAAAACTACGCGTTGTTAACAAGATGATATTTAATAGTTTATAGTTTTTTAGAGTCCCATGTCAATGTGAGGGAATAATAATTTTGAAAGGCATAATAGCTATATACCTAAGGGATAAAAGAAGTAATTCAAGTGGGATGATAAGAAACAACCCTAATTCAAGTTGTCTAGAATACCAAAACTTATTGGAAAAATTACCTATGAGTTATAATAGAAAATATAATAGTTTTCTATAGGAATTGAAAGCCCTACTACAATAATAGAATAACTTGCAACATGAACATAATATTTTGTGACATGAAAAAACGTTGTATGTTTACCTAGAAAATAACTTAAAGTTTTCTATTCAAACCACATAGACCATAAGATAGGAAAATAATTAATTTTTTTGAGATGTTTAAATAACACTTAAAATGAAATTACACATAATATCACTTTCACACTTCATGATATGGTTCTAAGGATTATAATCATCATAACATGAAATACTAACAAAAATAATAGAAAGCATAAACAAGAAAATTAGCTAAACTTCACCAAGCTTCTCGAAGAGTGGGCCCTCCTCCTTGTTGGTGAGGTGATCCAAAATGCACTAAACAAACCCCTTCTTATCAATATGTATATTATATCTTTGTAGCACTAAATGTTTTATATTAAAAAGTTACAATTGATATGGCTAGATCACATATATACTTTATAAAGCTCATGACATGGCTAAATATAAAAGCTAAGGTTATGTTGGCCTATGACCCATAATTTTCAAAAGATGTTTTGGCTTATGGCCAATAAAATTTTAAGAAAATAATAACTTAATAAACTCTTTTATTTTAACCACTAATCAATAAACTATCATTAATTTGAAACCAAAATTAGAATTCATCCTTGAGCTGGAGATCTTCCACTTGCGATCCTTTTCAACTTGAAAACATCTATCCAATTAGGATAAACTTCCATATGAATTTTCTATTATAGTAATTTTAATTCATGTAAAATACATTAAATAATTTATCTCTCACAAGTAGATAATGACAAGAATGGGTAACAAAAGGTGAAAAAAATGAATAAATAAGAGGATAGAAGGGTTTAAAAGAAGTAAGTTTGTATCCCATTAACATCCATGGTCACCTAGCATAACACAACTTGCTAGCATGTGATTGATGGGGGATTTATAATGTGTACAACACCTAATGATAGAGAATTCTAGTGCCTAAGTTAGGTACCTTCCTATTTGTATTGATTTCTCCTTATATATTTTTGTGCATTCTTCCTTTAGAGAAATTGATTAACTCACTAAATTATTCTCTTCTTTAGAATTCCTTTGTTTTTTTACATTTAGGAGATGATGATTGGTACTGAGACAACCTTTCATACTGAGGTATCATTACCTTGTTAACTAATTTTTTTTGCTTTAGATAGTGTTTATTGACATTATTTTGTATTCTTTGTGTGCACTCTATGTTTCATGCATGCTTTTTGTATACTCCTTGTTTACTCTGTGTATGTTTTGTGTATGTTTAAATATTAACCATGGTTGTTTCAACTTAATATATGTGTGCATTCCTTCTTGCATCATTTCTTATATGTGTGTGTGGTATTATATTTTAACATTGTAGTTTATAGGATCCAAAGTCAATGGGCTATCACATCACTCAACTAGTGTTGTCCTATCTCTATTATGATATGATGAAAGGAATTGTACTTCTTTTTACTTCACCATGGGTATGAACGTAAGTGTTGTAGCATCGTAAATTGTCACCCTTAAAAATTTCACACTATGTTTTTCCCCCCTTTAAATATTGAGTCTAATTGACCTCTTAATCTCCTAAATTATGCATCCTATGGCCCATTTTTAACAATTTTTGAGAAATTGCAAGCATAGAAAAAATGCATTTATTTAATGTGTTTCCCCCAACACCTAAAATATTGGAAAATAGGGTCAAGACTGAGATGTCGTTAGGTGACTCTGTCCCCCTATTTTACTGGGATCCAAATTTGATTATGTTAGTGTCAACATTTTAATATTTCAAATTCAAATTGTAAATGTTGACTATTGGGATTTAATTTGTGGGAAATTAAATAAATGCCTATAAATTACCTAGTTATTGCATCATTTAAAATCTATCTAGAAATAGGTGAACAAGATCTAGCAAGCAATCATTGAGAGAAATTATTGTCAAAAGCAAGTCAAGAGCAACATTTTAGTGATTTATTGGAGCAATTCAAGATCCAAGCATCACGTAAAATCCTATGTGAGTTCATCTATGTTCATGTTATCATTGTTTGTGAAGGCTAACCCTTTTGTAGGTCTCAAAGTGATTCAAGCAAGATTCAAGACCTTGAGGTGATATGCATGACTTCAGTCCTTCAAGGAAGCCATTGAAGGGTGGTCAGTTGCAACACTTTTTTGATTCATCACTCCTTCCTATCATTTATTTTTATGTCATTGACATTGCCATTGTGGAAGTGGAAACACTAACACAAGGTTTGATTAAGGAAAGCCCTAAAATGGAATAACATTTCTTCTCTATTTGAATGTGGAAATTTTAGTTTTGGAGAAGATTGAAGGAAGTTTGAATATCATTTTTTCATTATTGCATTCAAAGCCCTACACCTTGTCAAATCATGGAAACTCACCTACATAATTATCTAATAGTAATCCAAGAAGTCTACAAGTAGAAACATGGATCTAAGATCTAACACCAGAGGACTACAAAATAGAACAAAAGAGGCATATAAGGACTTATGCCCTTGGGTGCCACTATCCTCATATTTAGGCCAACACCAAACTTTCAAGATAGGTACACAACACTTTTCCCTTCCCAGATCTTCCTATAAATCCTTGTTATAATCTATAAATTGTCAGAATATTGTAATTTAATATTAGGGAACATAGTCTAATTAGGTCAATCAAGGAAAACCAATTTCAATTAATTCTAAGAATTAAAAAAATATAGATCTAGGTTTGATTGGCTCACCTTCATGGTTGAAAGTCAATCTAATCACCTTGCTGATCTCCATCTTAATGAAACCTTAAAAAAAGGAGAAGAAAAATTAGGTTCTTTATATAAACACCCACTTCTCTATTTTTCTTTGTTTCATTTTGGTGAACCTAACCTGTTAACATTATATACCTTCTAAAATTCAACCCAAGATCTAGGATTTGTATTACATTATTTTGCATTTCTCATTTAGGGTTTCATTTTTGCATCATAAAAGTCATAAAAATATAAAAAAAATCATATCATATTGCATGATAGGATGCAATAGTATTAGTTTCAATTATTTAGGTTAGATCTACATTCAAAATTATATTCATAATTATCATTTATTGTTACACATTTAATTTTGAGTTACATTGTATTAAATTGAGAAAATTGTGGAATAATTTCTCTGCAAAAATTGTTTACAAATAGACTTAGAACCCCTAATCAGTCTAATAAAATCTCAATCTTTCAATTTCAGAAGCCCTATCAAAGACATTGATGCCCTTGGGTTGTCTTGCTATTGGTGGCTCAATTTTTTTTTGAATAGATCCATGTCTTTGTGTTACTAGTCTATTTTTCCTTGTTGATGTCTAATTTGAAATTCTGAAAAGATGTTATTGCATGTGAAAGAAAGGTGTTATTTTTCTTAATTTATTACAAATTTTTAAAAAAAATGTTGCATTTCAGTGTTGGAAATTATCAGATTTAGAGGATAATTATTTATATTTTTTAAAGTATTTCATCATTTGGGTAATTTGGTTTTAATTCTTGACAAAATTCAAAACCCTATGCTATTACAACACATTTCAAACTTAATATATCACAAAATAATGATAGAATCAATTCCAAATCTAGGTTTGCACATTATCACACAATTCGTTTTTGTCACTAGTGCTTCTGAAACTAAAATTTCTGAAAGAGCACTAGGACATAGATTCCCTTGGGCATCCTAGTCCTCTAGAATCGACTTTAGATCCCATAAACAAACCGATACTTGTGTTAGTTTGCAAAAATTGGAATATGATTTCCAAATATGATGTCTATTTTTTAATTTTAGTTTTAGACCTATCTAATTTTGATCATTTGATCCATAAGGCAAGTAGCAACATGTTTCCTTTTCAAAGATGTGGTTTTGATATTGTGATACATAGTTTGTATAATTATAATCTCCCTACTTATGAGTATAATCTAAGGAAAAAAAATTAAAAATCATTGAGAAGCATGTTATTCATTCTCCCAATATTTGTCCTGACTGTGAGAGTATCTTAACTCAAGGAAATAAAATCATTGAAACATTCATTAATATCACTTTACCTAATATTCATTCATCTCCCAACATATCCCCCACTTGTGATAATGTTATGGTGCAAGATGATGAAATCATTGATACATTTATTTCAAAAGATAGTAAGATGGGTTACATAGATAAAGATACTAAGGTGACCTTAGATTCCCCATTGTTAGAAGATCATCAACAAGAAGTTAAGTCCGTTGAGATTATGAACGCACAATTAGCTATTGGACCTCCTAAACATCATGGCCATATCTTAAAATTTGAAAAATAACTCACTAGTAATCATGTGTCACAACAAACAAGTTATCACATAGTTTCTCATAGATATAACATTAGGAATAACAAGAAACCAAGAAAAAAAAAAGCCATACCCTCATCAATACCACTCCCACAATCAGTTTTACTTAGTTCCCCTTATTTACCTAAATGTGGTGGAAAGGAGTATGACCTTATATAACAACTTTGTAACACTCTTTCTAAGATCTCCTTGTGGGATTTGATGCAAACATTTACTGTTTACCATGACATGATTCAAAATACTTTGTAAAAAGTTGTGGCCTCTTCTAGTGCACAACAAAATGATGTAGCAAACTTAATTGAAGGTATTAATTTGGGTAATGTGGATATTTTCTTTCATCAAAGTGAATCACCTCCCTCAAAAACACAAAAAACAAACTGGGGCTTTGATAGTAATGACTATTATTAACAAGGTTGGGATTAGGCATACCCTTATCGACAATGGTTCTAGGCTTAAATTTTGTAGTGTAAATATTTTAGATAGAATTGGGGTGGATAAGACTAAAATTCAACTAGATAATTTATCCATTTGTAGTTTTGATAGTGTGGGAAAATAACTGCTTAAGGTGATAACATTACCTGTTAAAGCTGGTAAGGTTGAATTGCAAACTCCAATCCATGTTATACCCCATGATATTTCATATAATGTGTTGAATGTTGTGGATATGGTTGCTGATATGTGGTTGTCATTGATGTCAACACTATTAGCATTTGGTGTTGTATATGTCAAGGATATTGAGAAAATTGTAAAAGAAAGTATTCCCGGTTCCCAGTGGAACTGCACAAGTCAAGAAGGAATTGTGTTCTATACATTAAAGATTAGATGATGTGGATTTAAGGGTCTAATGTTGAATGTTTCTAGATCATCTACCAAAATTTTTAGAGGTCTGTGTGAAGTTTTGAGTATGATGTGGTCTAACAGTGTGTTGTTAGTCTCTATCAGTGTTCCTAAATGCAGTTTGTGTAATTCTTGTTTTCTTAGTTATTGTGGATGCTTCTCTGTTGTTTCTTGGTGTTATGTGGTGTCTCTAAATCATTCTCTATCTTTTTGGTACATCCACATTATTTAGAAGAGTTTGTGGTTGAAGATCTTTGTGTGCATGTTCAGTTTTTCTTGTTCCTGGCCAACATGTCATTGGTAGCGTGTTGTGGATCTTTGAGGTATAATTAATTAAAGTATTCTTCTTTTGGAGATATTAATTTGGGTCTCCACTATGTTTTGGATGACCTTGGTGGATACGCATTACAATTTTATTTGTAAATTTGGGCTAACATTACAAATATATATATTTTTCTCTAGCCGATGATGTGGTGATGAAATCTCCTGTAGCAGCTATGATCAGTGGAAATGATGATTCATGTGCTCCTATGTGTGAATGTGTGAATATAATTTGATTGCTAAGAAAAGTGTGAAGAAGTGTTGAGCTTAATTGGAACTATAATCAGGCTTGTGAAGAAGCTATTTTCTCAATTCACAAATCTTGGATGGTTTTAATCCAAACCCTATTGTTGGACAGTGAGTCCTATTTTGTAATTGAGCAGTGAGCTCTAGGAAGTGTGTTGAATGCATTTGCATTCCCCTTATTATTTCTCTTATACTTCTAGCAGAGTATAATCTTGTGGACTAACATCCACCGTGGTTTTTCCCCAACAGGGTTTCCATGCAAAAAAAATATTTATGTTATTTGTCTCTCTAATGTGTTGATTGTTTATGGTTAATTGCTTATTCATTAGATTTGAGGTTAAGTTAAAGTTAAAGAAGGAAAGTTTTACTTTGTGTTACAACTGATTCGCCCCCCTCCTCTTAGTTGTGTATCCTTATTTTTCCAACAATTGGTATCAGAGCAGGTTCCTCTAAAGAAACTCTAATAGCTTGAAGTAATGCAGGATGGCAACTACATTCAAGAAGGGCAGTCCTAGATTTGATGGCTCTAACTATTCACTGTACAAAGTTAGGATGCAATGTCACTTAATGCGTATTAGTGATGCTATCTGGAATATTAGTAAAAATAATATGTCATTCCTCATAATGGTCCCTCTATTGCTGATGAGATCAAAGATGCTGAAAGCAATATTAGGGCTATTGAAGCATTGGTGAGTGCCTTGATAGATTCTGAGATGGCTAATGTGGTAGGTCTGAATACAACTCATGAAATGTGGACGAAATTGGAAATTTTTTATGAAGGAGATGCACAGGTGAAGATGGCTAAGCTATAAATCTTGAAAGGAAAGTATGAGAATCTTAAGATGGGTGATGATGAAAATATCACTTCTTTTATGTAGAGAGTAAATCATATAGTGATGGGTATTACATGTGCTGGTGGTTCTGTGGATGAGGATGAAATTGTGGTTAAAGTACTCAGATCCTTGCCTCCATCCTACAAAATGAAATTTCATGTTATTGGAGATTTTAGATCAATAAAAAAATTGACTAGAGATACGTTGATTGGGAAACTAGCTACTTTTGAGATTAGTGAGTTTGGTGAATCCACACCGAAGAATGAATCTACATTTAAAGCTATTGTTTTTGGAAGCAACAGACAATGATATATCTGGGAAAGAGTTCTAGGAAGGTATCCAAGTATGATGAAGAACTGAAACAACTTGAAGATAAAGAAAGAGAAGTATAAGAATTGGAAGCATTGATTGCAAAGCAAGAAGGGAGAGGAAAAGGTAATTATGAAGATGTATTACCTATTAAATGTTTTTAATGCAGTAATATAGGTCATTTTGCATCAAGATGTCTTGAAAGAGTTCCTAGATCTAAACCTAAGAAGTCTAGATTTCTGAAGAGATGCTACTTTGCTAAAGAAGCAATGACTGATGAAGAATCTGATAAAGATAATGGAAAAGAAGATGATTTGGCTTTCATTGCTACCATTGAAAATAATCTTGTGGCTACTGAATCTACTAAAGATGAAAAAGCTCTTGCAACTCAAGTTGAAGAAAAAGATGAGTGGGTCACTGATAGTAGATGCTCACATCATATAACTGGTGACAAAAGAAATTTTTTGGGTCTAGAACAATATGATGGTGGAGTTGTAAGATTCAAAGATAATAATGCTAGTGTGATTCGTGGTAGATGATCCATTTTCCTTGGTGGTAAGGACAACACTGATGATGTCCTCTATGTTGAAGGTTTGAAGCATAATTTGTTGAGTGTTGGACATATGGTTCACAAGGGATATGATCTACAGTTCAAAGACAGAAGATGCAAGATACATGGGAGTTCTAGAAACTTGATTGCAACAATAAAACAAACACAAGGTAGCATTTTTCATTTGAATACTGCTAGTGGAAGTTGTTTGATTGCTCAGATAGGTGAAAGCTAGTTGTGGCATAGGAGATTGTGTCATGTAAACTTTGACAACATTATCAAAATAAGTTCGGCTCAAGCAGTAAGAGATCTGCCTAAATTAGTAAAGTCTGCTAATATAATTTGTAAGGAATGTTAGATGGGTAAATAGACTAGAGTCTCATTCCAAAGCAAACATTTTCATTCAAATAATTTTTTGGAACTGCTACATACTGACCTTTGTGGTCCTTCAAGAGTTGAAAGTATTCATGGAGAAAGGTATTTCATGCTAATTATTGATTACTACTCTAGAATGATTTCGGTTTCCTTTTTGAGAGAAAAATGTGAAGCTCTAGAGAAATTCAAATGCTTCAAGGCTATGAAAGAAAATGAGAAAGGTTTGAAAATCAAGTTCCTGAGATCTGATAGAGGTGGTGAGTTCTTTGCTAAGGAATTCAATTCTTATTGTGAAGAACAAGGAATTAAGAGACAACTATCTGCTCCCCAAACCCCTCGATAGAATGGAGTTGTAGAGAGAAAGAATACAACAATTTTGGATGCTACTAGAACCATGATGATGGAAGGAAATATGTCTTAGATGTACTGGAGTGAAGTGGTAAGTAATGTTGTGTATACCTTGAACCAAGTAAATGTGAATGGCAATTCTGGTAAGGCCCCTTATGAGTTATGGTTTGGTCACAAGCCTACTGTTAAGTATTTTAAGATATTTGGAAGTAGGAGTTATATCAAAAGAGATTATGATATAGGAAAATTTGATGCTAGAAGCGAGGAAGGGATTTTCCTAGGTTACTTTATTAAGAGCAAGGCATACAGGTGCTATAATAAAAGACTGAGAAAGATGGTTGAAAGTGAAAATGTTAGAGTTGATGAGGACTCTATCAAGTCATCCAGACAATGCAACTATGATTCAGATGAAGACAACACAAGTCAATTGAAAAGAACTCAGACACCAAATCTACTTTAGATTATTCCATATGTTTCGGTGAAGCAACCTCAATTTCTTTTGGTAAATCAAGTCAATCAGGAGACTCAAACAAGTACAAAGACACATACAAGTGGAAGTGTAGAAGAGAGATATGAAGAATCAAAAGTCCAAGTAAGTCCCAAAAATCCAAGGTATGTAAAGCTAAATAATTCTGAAAGTCAAATCATAGGAGATAAGAGTAAAGGAGTGCAAACTAGAAGAGAAATTGTAGAAGAATATTGTCTAATATCCAAGATTGAACCTAAGAGTGTCACTAAATCCTATTAAGATGAACATTGGCTAGAAGCTATGAAGGAAGAGCTGACAAAAATTGAAAAGAATGACACATGGCTACTAGTTCCTAGTCCTAAAAACAAAAAATGTGATTGGTACCAAATGGGTATTTAGAAACAAGTTGAATGAAGAAGGTGAAGTGATCCAAAATAAAGTAAGACTGGTATGTAAAGGCTATTCTCAAATGGAAGGTATTGATTTTGAAGAAACCTTTTCCCCTATAGCTAGAATTGAAGCTGTGAGATTATTTCTTGCTTATGCTACACATAAGAATTATAAAGTCTATCAAATGGATGTGAAGTCTGCATTTCTGAATGGAGAACTAGAAGAAGTGTACATTGAACAATTGGATGGATTCCAACTAACAGACAAGGGAGATATGGTTTTTCGATTGAAGAAATATTTGTATGGACTTAAGAAAGCCCCCAAAGCATGGTACGCTAGATTGGACAAATATCTACTGAATCTTGGATTCACAAAAGGTACCATTGATAGAAAATTCTAATTCAAGTTTGATCATGATAAGGAATTGATCATAGAAGTTTTTGTTGATGATATCATTTTTGGAGGAGATGATAATCTATGCATGAAGTTTGTTGATGAAATGAAGAGTGAATTTGAGATGAGCATGATTGGTGAAATGAAGTTCTTTCTGGGTTTACAAGTTACACAATTGGACCAAGGGATTTTCTTATCTCAGTCTAGATATGTGAAAGAGCTATTGAAGAAGTTTGGAATGGATGAATCCAAACTTGTTGGTACCCCCATGGTAACAGATGTAAGCTATCACAAAATGATGATTCTCCAAAGGCATATCAAACTTGGTATAGATCAATGATTGGCGGATTGCTCTACTTGACATAGACTAGACTAGACATTATGAATGTTGTATGTATGGTTGCTAGATTTCAAGTTGATCCAAAGGAATCACATGTGACTACTGTCAAGAGAATTTTCAGATATCTTAAAGGAATAATTTACTTTGGACTTTGGTATCCAAAGGATGATGATCTTACTTTGTGTGCATATACTAATGCGGATTTGGCTGGTGATGTAGATGACATGAAAAGTACTAGTGGTGGTGATTTCTTCCTAGGGAAGAAGTTGATATCCTGGTTAAGCAATAAGCAAAATTCTATCTCTCTATCCACTATTGAAACATGATACCTTGTTGCTGCAAATAATTGTACTCAAGTGATATGGATAAAACAGATGCTGAGAGATATCAAAGTGATATATGAAGAGCCTATTTCCATATACTGTGACAATTCAAGTGCAATAAATATCTCAAGGAATTCGGCACTACACTCTAAGACTAAGCATATTTCAATTAAGTTTCATTTCTTGAGGGAGAAAGTGAATGAGAAAGAAGTCAAATTGGAATATGTGCCTACCAAAGAACAGATTACAAATATATTTACCAAGTTGTTGCCAAAGGATATTTTTGAGTATCTCAGAGGGATGCTAGGCGTAATCACCCCTCCTAATAAGAACTAAATATGCATTTATTTGCATCAATCTGAGAGCTTCATTGCTATATTTTGATTTGGATTGATTTTTTCATGGTTTCTACTTAGGGGGAGTAGTCAGATGTGTGGATATGTGGTTCAAAGCATGTGCATGGAAAGGTCATGGATGTTAAATTTTCCATTGATGTCAAAGGGGGAGAAGTGTATTGTGAAAAATTATTAAGAAGAAAAGATCAGTTGAGAGGAAAACTACAGAAGAAGTCAATGTGTTGGGTTGATGGTATTTTTCACATCATGTGTTTCCATTAATTCCAAAGGGGGATATTTTTGAATGTTGTGGATATGGTTGTTGATATGTGGTTGTCATTGATGTCAACACTATTAGCATTTGGTGTTGTATACATCGAGGATATTGAGAAAATTGTAAAAGAAAGTATTCTTTGTTCCCAATGGAATTATGTAGGTCAAGAAGGTGTTGTTTTTTGTACATTGAAGATTAGTTGATGTGGATTTAAGGGTCTAATGTTGAATGTTTCTAGATCATCTACTAGAAGTTTCAAAGGTTTGCGTGAAGTTTTGAGTATGATGTGGTATGACAGTGTGTTGATGGTATTTGTCAGTGTCCATAAATGAAGTTTGTGCAATTCTTGTTTTCTTAGTTGTTGCAAATGCTTCTCTATTGTTTCTTACTATTATGTGGTGTCTCTAGATCATTATCTATCTTTGTGGTACATCCATATTATTTGAAAGAGTTCATGGTTGAAGATATTTGTGCGCATGTTCAGTTTTTTGTGTTCTTGGTTGACATGTCGTTGGTAGCATGTTGTGGATCTTTAAGGTATAATTAATTAAAGTATTCTTGTGTTGGAGATATTAATTTGGGTCTCCACTATGTTGTGGCCAACCTTGGTGGATACACATTAAAATTTTATTTGTAAATTTGGTCCGACATTAAAAATATATATATTTTTCTCTGGTCAATGAAGTGGTGATGAAATCTCTTGTAGCAAATATATAAGAGCAATTGTGTGATAAGTGGAAACGATGTTTCATGTTCTCCAATGTGTGTATGTGTGAATATCATTTGATTGCTGAGAAGAGTGTGAAGAAGAATTTTTGAAGTGTGAAGAAGTGTTGAGCTTAATTGGAACTATAATCAGGCTTGTGAAGAAGCTATTTTCTCAATTCACAAATCTTGGATGGTTTTAATCCAAACCCTATTGTTGGATAGTGAGTCCTATTTTGTAATTGAGTAGTGAGATATAGGAAATTTGCTTGAATGCATGTGCATTCCCCTTATTATTTCTTTTATACTTCTATTAGAGTATAATCTTGTGGACTAACATCCACCGTGGTTTTTCCCCAATAGGGTTTCCATGCAAAAAAAAACTTTGTGTTATTTGTCTCTCTGATGTGTTGATTTTTTATGATTAATTGATTATTCATCAGATCTAAGGTTAAGTTAAAATTAAAGAAGGAAAGTTTTAGTTTCTGTTACAACTGATTCACCCCCCCCTCTCAGTTGTGTGTCCTTGCTTTGCCAACATAACGTTCTTTCGGGTAGACCATGGATTCATGAAATGAAAGGAGTTCCTTCAATGCTTCATCGTTTAAGCAAGTACACATATAAAAAATAAGGTTTAAACAATAAAAGATGTTCCAAAATATAAAAAATATTTACAAACTGAAACAAGAATAAAGAATCCACTTAGAACATTGACACCAACTTCAAAAGTGGAACCTTTACAAATTGAAGACAAAGATGAGTGTCTTTCATCTATGACAAAGTTATTGGATAATGATTGGGGTTCATTAGATTTCACACCTACATTCATGGGGGAATACCATATTACACAATCAAAATAAGATAAAGAGAAAGAATCCACAATGATATCAACTTGACCTATCATTGCATCATTAAAAGAATCTGATTCCACAACTTCTAGCAAAGAGGGAAAAAAAAATTAGACATCCATTATGATGAAAAATGGATGAAACTGGTTATGAAAAACCACCTTCCTCAAAAGAAATGGAAGCCATTTATGGAAAAGGTTATCAAACTTTGAAATAATTTGGATATAATTGAAAAGGATGTGGTGTAAAATAGAAAGGCATGTGTGTCCCTCTAGATCCCAACACAAGAAACAATAAGAGGTCTTGGATATGAACTCCTTCAAAAAATTTAAAAAAACATAAAAAATACCTTCACTTAATCATACAAGAGACAAATAACGTTGGTGGCTACTCTTTGCCATGTGGTAGTTCTATTATCATAACATACTCACTACCATGCATGGGGGTATAAACTAAGATTTATGCAGTCATATTTCATCTCACAAGGAGTAGCATATCATCATCCATTTTGGGCTCATATTTTTCCCTACACTTGGGGTGCAAGGGATTAGGTAGTCTTGTGTTAGATGCATTCCTTCTAGAAAGGGATCCATTATGTTAGTGTAGCAAGTACACTAAAATTTTAAGGGGGGAGCATAAAGTCCCTCATTTATTGTTTGCATGTGAAATGGTCTCTTTTTAGTGATGATAGCATATAGCTCCTAGGAAGTGTAACCTTCTCAATGACACTATGGCCTTCTTGATCTATGTTGTGTCTCTTTTGTGGTGATATTGGGCTTGATATCCCCTAAGAGTGTGACCTTTCTTGGTATATGATGTTCCCCTTGGTAGTAATTCCAAGGTTAGTATGCCCTAAGGTGTGAGTTTCTATTTCATGAATAGTCCTCTCTTGGTGGTGATGTCATGTGTGATACTCCTTAAGGTGTGACCTTTCATGTATTGAGTAGAGCCCCTTTGTTGTTTTTGTAAATCACCTTATGTGGTGGTGTTTTTATAACACCCCTTGAGGTTTTGGCCTTATCTTGTCATCATTTATGCATCTCCTTAGGTTAGTTTGTGCACCTTCTTAGGTGAGTTTGGCATTTTTTCTTCACTTTGCTCACACATGTTGAATTGAGTGGTGTGTTGACATTAGCATTTTTGCTTCACTTTGTTTGCACTATGTTGAACTTAGTGTTGTGTTGGAATAACATCTTGATCATTTTTGTAGCACCTTATTAGAGTTATTAGGGAGTATAAATCTTGGTATAGTTGGCATGGGTGTGCATCTAGTGAATATCGAACTTCACTAGACCTAGTGTGTTTTTTATTTTTCTACTTTGTCATGGGTACACACCTAGTAAATATTGAACTTTACAAGACCTTGTGTGCTTCTCATTTTTCTTGCGGGCTCACCTAGTGAATATCAGACTTCACTAGCCCATGTTGCCTTCTATTTTTGATTCTCCTAGAAAATATCAGACTTTTCTATTGTGTGAGTCATGAACGCCTTTGGTGTGGATCCTAGCATAACAAAACTTGTTAGCCTATGATTATCAATACCCTCCTTTTTACATTTTATTTTGACATTGTGTATGTTTGTGTGTGTTGTCTTGCTACATTTCATACATGTGTGTGTTCCTTTGTTCCTATGTTTATTTTCCATGGGATCTTAGATCTTGGGGGCTTGTGAGCTTCCCTCTTGATCCTTTGTCATCCTATCTCTTCAAAATTTGGACAATAAAACCCCTCTTTACATGAGTTTTCTACCTTATTGTTAGTTTGAGTGTAAATTCATACTCTCACGAAAGTGGTGGCTAAATGTAGCATCGTAAATTGTCACCCTTGAAAATTTACACTATTTTTTGTCCCCTTTTAATTATTGAGCCTAATTGACCTCCTAATATCCTAAATTATGCATCATATGTTCCATTTTTAATAATTTATGAGAAATTGTAAGCATAGAAAAAATGCATTTATTTAATGTTTTTCCCTTGACACCTAAAATCCTAGAAAATAGGGCCAAGATTGGGATGCCCTTGGGTGACTCTATCCCCCTATTTTGTCGAGATCTAAATTTGAA
The DNA here is from genome assembly GCA_007258455.2 of Sequoia sempervirens. NCBI lineage: Eukaryota > Viridiplantae > Streptophyta > Pinopsida > Cupressales > Cupressaceae > Sequoia > Sequoia sempervirens. The sequence goes on from VDFB02000017.1 coordinate 421,541,743, forward strand.
TATGTTGGTGTCAAAATTTTAACATTTGAAATTCAAATTGTAAATGTCGACTATTGAGATTTAATTTTCAAGAAATTGAATAAATGCCTATAAATACCTAGTTATTGCATCATTTCAAATCTATCTAGCAAAAAGTGAACAAGATCTAGCAAGAAAGCATTGGGATAAATTATTGTCAAAAGCAAGTCAAGAACACCATTTTAGTGATTTATTGCAAAAATTCAAGATCCAATCATCATGTCAAATCCTATGTGAGTTCATGTATGTTCATGTTGTCATTGTTTGTGAAGGCTAACCCTTTTGTAGGTCTCCAAGCAATTCAAGTAATTCAAGCAAGATCCAAGACCTTGAGGTGATGTGCATGACTTCAATCCTTCAAGGAAGCCACTGAAGGGTAGTGAGTTGTAGCACTTTGTTCATTCATCATTCCTTCCTATCATTTATCTTTCTATCATTAACATTTCCATTATGGAAGTGGAAACACTAGCACGGGTTTTGACTAAGGCAGGCCCCTAAATGGAACAACATTTCTTCTCTCTTTGAATGTGTATATTTTAGGTTTGGTGAGGATTGGAGTAATTTTGAAGATCGTTTATTCATTATATTGCATTCAAATTCCTACACCTTGTCAACTCACAAAAAACCACCTTCAAAATTATCTAACAATGATCCAACAAGTTTGCAAGCAGAAATATGGATCTTAGATCTGACATCAAAGGATTACAAAAATAGAACATAAGAAGTATACAAGGACTCAAATGCACTTGGGTGCCACTGTCCTCATATTTAGACCAACACCAAACTTTTAGGACATGTACACAACACTCTACCCTTCTTAGATCTACTTGTAAATCTTTGTTGCAGTCTTTAAATTGTCAGAATCTTGCATTTTCATATTAGGCCACATATTCTAATTAGGTCAATCAAGCTTAATTAATTTCAATCCATTCCAAGACTCAAAAAGATGTAGATTTAGGTCCAATTGGCTTGCATTCATGGTTGAAATTCAATCTAAACACCTTGTTGATTTGCATCCTAATGTACCCTTGAAAAGGGACCAAACTAGCCTTAGGTTTCATACATTAAAATTAGGGTTCCATTTTTCTATGTTACAAGTGCATACCCTCACTAAAGGGGGATAAATGTAGTGTCATAAATTGTTATTGCTCATAATTTCATACTAGGTTTGTCACCCTATTTGGTGTGTGTGTCTAATTATTCTTGTGATCTACCTATTTTAATACCTTTTTGGGAAACTTAATTAAATTCTTATTTAGTGGGATTTTGTAGAGCATTTTTTTCTTATAACTAGGAACCCAATGACCCTGTCCCGACCTTTCATCCCTAATCTTTGAATTTTGAATTTCAACATCAATGTGATTAAGAATTCAAATTTATTTTCCATTGTCTTGAAATAGTTAATTTGAAATATGTTTAGAATCATATATATACAACCTCTTGTCTCCTTCATAAATCTAGAGCATAATTTAGAAAACAACAAGAGAAAAACCATAAGAAAGAGAAGTAGAAAATAAAAAGCATAATTCAAGTCAATTATAGTCTACAACTTATCAAGAAATTCATGTTCAAGCATTGTATGATGTTTCTTATTTATTTTTATTATTATTGAATATTCTAACACTTGTAGGATCTAAAGGATACCTCTTCATCCTCCTTGTGTGAGATTGACATACATGCATCAGTCCAAAAAGGGTTATAGATCTAAATGGCGAGACATCATTATGTTTTTATCATTATCATTTTTCTTTTGCCTCTACTAGCCCAAGGGGACACACTCTTTATCATCTATCATCATTGCTATTGTGGTGGGAACATCAACAAATGGTTTGACCAAGGCAAGCCCCTACATGACACAACCCTTTTACCGCTATCCATATTGTTGGTTTATAGTTTATTTTTGTGTGAAGTAAATTTGACATCTCAGCTCATGTGAAGGCTCCTAAAATTTAATTAATGTCTTCAAGGAATAATCGTCAATAGTCTAGGCATGTTGATTATCTAAGAACATTCAAACTTTAGAACCTAATTTCCAAAGTCAAGGACCTTTAGGCACTATTGAATTCATACACACTCTAAAAACCTAGATTTATGCACTTTTGGACAAGGGTATCAAATGCATGTTCCTTTGCAGTTATACTCCTACTTTACGTACCAATTTCTCCTTTGTATCTCCTACCTATCTCTAATTTCTATCTTCATTTCTATATTTTATAATTTCTTAATTCTATCATACTCAGTCAATTTGATCCCAATTTACCTATTTCATTACATCATCATATCAATCTACATACACAACACACAAAAAGGGACCAAAAACCTAACCAACCCATTTGGCTCTCCCTTGAGGAAAATAGCCACTTAGTATCTCTTAGTTAATCTTGTCTCTTAAATGTTTAAGGTGAAAATTATTAATCTAGTATAAGTCATTTAGGCTAGATCTCACATTTCTCCCATAACACATCCATTAGTGTCCTAACAAATTCATAAAGAATGGTATATTTTTCTTGATTCTATTTCTCCTTCAAGAATACTTTAGAATACATATATGTTTAGATGCTTCTTTGGTAATTTTTCTAAAAATAGGAATTTTATTATATTTGTGAAATTATATTTCATTTGTGGAGTAGAAGGATCCTTTGATCTGTCTTTATTTCTTGAGGATTATCCTTTATTCCCCTTTATATCTTCCTTTTCTATCTTGATTCCCTTGGATCCTTTTTTATCGAACTTGTAACATCCTTACCACTCTTAATAGCCTCTTATTTTTTAATCAATTTTATTGCTATACCCTTATCCCTACATAATTAAATATCAAAGAAATGTTTTCCAAATATTTACTCACAAAATATCTTCTTGTTACATCTTCCCCTATGTGGAAGGGTCCACTGTATATCATAGGTTGATTTGTTTAGGGGGATCATATACTTATAAGGTATTTTTTCTTTAGGGAATATTTATTTTAATAACTCATCATATAATCGTATTAAACAAATTTGAGTTATTACATACTTCCTTAAATTACTCTATTGTATTGATGGAAAGTACTAAATTATCAAACATTTTAATTAACTATTTATTCCATTAACTTCCCTTCAACTCCTTGAATTCTAGAGTTTTAACTTCCTCTCCTTTTATAGGCCCACATTCCTCCTCACCAAATCATCCAAATAAAATATACTTAAATTTAGAGGTTTTGATTTAGAAATTATTGTTAGTAAAACCTCAAACCCTTCATTTATTGTGAATTTTAGATTTGATAAATATAGAGACAAAGTTGGTTCTTGTGTTAGAAAATCAAATATCCAAGAACCCTTGCTTCTAGGCCTTGGCTAATAATTTTTGCTTCTAAGTCCCTCCCTCTATAATTTAGTCGATTCTGTTAGAATTGAGATATAGCTTTGATACCATGTTAGAATTGGCTATGGCTGCCAAGATCTTGAGACCAAATGAAAAGCACAAAAAGAGAGAGAAAGAATATGACAAGAATAAATTGTATTCAATGTCAATGATATGAGATGATTGTTATGTACAATGTAATAGAGACCCCTTGGTTATATAGCCAAGGTGAGATGCGAGATGTCATAGGATTATGACAAGTGTCTTAATCATATGACATGAGACAACTAATCACACTTACCTAGGTTCACATGTAGTAGTTGTGAAAGGATAAGGTAACAACTAATGACAACTAACATCTTCTAGAAAGATTCCTTCCTAGGACCTAAGTAAACTTAACATGTGTAAATAAGTCCCCTAGTAATGAATGAACTAGGTACAAGACTTTATTTACACCAACACCCCCCATTAAGTGCAACTGAGGGAGTAGGAGATTATTATGCAAATGACACAAAGATGCAAGGAATGGGTCCCAAATACTAGGCCATGTTAGGTACCCATGTACATATACAAATGCAATCTCTCAAAAACAAAGAAAAGGAGAAAACCCAGTGGGATAAAAATCCTCCCCAAAAGAGAGATGAAATACAAAAAGAAATAGTCTCAATGATGTATGAGAAGGTAAAACCCCCATATGAGGAAAAATACCCCCCCATAAGAGAGAAGTAGAAGAGATACAAGGTAGCCCCCCCTCAATGTTGAGTCTCCTGCAATGATGGTAGAAGCTCGACATTGAATGTTGAAGATGATTCAATCTCACTGAACAACGTTCCTCCCCTTAGGAAGAAAAAGACCATGGATGTATGTAGGATGTCATGAATATGGATGATGGATGATGTCTCTAAAGCATGCTCAAGGGTCTCCATGTTGAAGTCGAAAGATGACACACTCCAAATAGGTGTTCTAGGCCACACTTTTGAAGAGGACAATCCAACATCTAGTAGAGATGAATGTAGAACACGATCCAAAGACAAGGATATCCCCTTTGAAGATAAAGAAGCCTCCTCCAAATGTTGTCCAAAAGTATCCACACTCACACCAAACTGCAAAGAATGATCATGTAGAGAATGAACAAGAGGGTCAAGGTGTTCCCTCACAACAACTAAAGAAGGGACATCTTCATCAAAGAGAAGATGAATGCTATCGATGATGTCCCCAAAATCTGTAAGATGAGACTCCACAAAAAATTCTGAAATACCTATCAGGAAGTCATCACAAGTAGCCATATATGGAAGACTATGTATATCCTGTTGCACTGAATCACAAGGAACCAAAAATGTGGAAACATAAGTGTCCTTAGGTACAACAATAGATGATTCTACCAATGCTAGACTACAAGAGTCCTCAACCTCAGGATGTTGACTCATAGATGAATAAGATGAACCCTCTAAATCTAGATTAGGAGCCATAGAAATTGAAGCCTCAATAGATGTCTCTATAGGAGGAGAAGGAGAATGCTCTAGGTCATCAAAGCTACCATACCTTTCCCAATCAGCAAGTGTTTCAACTATTTTATCATCAATAGGGACAAAATCTGCAAGTGGAACAAGACAATCCACAACAGGATCCTCTAGGAATGGAGGTTCATTCGAGTCTCCATACATCTCCCAAAGTTTGGTCATAAGGTCACGAGAGATCTCAATGCCATCAATGGCCATTTGTGTATCAATATCACAACTACAACCAATTAATCCCAATATATGTTGTCTTTATGTCCCACACAACTCTATTCCATTTTGATGAAGGTTTAGGAACTAGTCCATAGAGATATGGAAAAATATTAAGCCACCTACAATGTGTTAGGATTCCATCTTGCCAAGACTTAAAGTTCCATTGATTTAACCTTATTACAACAGGATGCTTTTTGATTCCCATATTAAACTCCTCAACTTAGTCACACAATAGACCAATCAAGAGACATAAGCCAATAAAGGCACAAGATTAGCCCCCCAAATTACTCAATCATGAAACCCCCCCCAAGCAATATCTGATTTGGCACTTTATATTTAGTGCATTTATAGTTTCCACTTGCTAAAAATAACGAAGTGGTCTTTGATCTTGGTACATGCAAATTCCAAATTTGGCCATAGAATCAAGTACAATTTTTGGTACAAAATGAGATTAATCTAATCATACCAATGAGAAGTACATGAAAAATCATGCACTTTCAAAAAAAAATTGCACCCAAAATTTTTATCGTAGGAGCAAGATATGAGCTCCCGAAGTTCCCAAATTGAGGACAAAGTAGCAACACCTGTAAGAATCTACAATTTCTGGAAAAACTAGACACCAAAATAGAAATTGATTGCACTACCATGTAGAGCATGAAAAAATAGCCCAAATAAAAAAAAAATCTCAAAAAAGGAGTCAAAATGAGCAAGATATTAGCCTTCAAAGTTTTCCTATGAAAATGAAAATGCAAATGGTGAGGGGAGAGAAATTTTTTTAGCACACTGACATCATTGATGACACAATGATGATTTCAGCTAAATGAGTGATTAAAATTGATGGATTCCTCCCTGTCATAATATTCTCCTGTTCTATGGCTTAAAATTGACGGGTGATGAACCGTCGCCATCAGACTGAGAATCACTAGAATATTCACCCTATTGTCGTTGCTGAAATTTATTATGGAGGCCGGATTTTTGACTTGCCAGATTTTTTGCTTTGAATGGCCGATAAATAACATTGTGACCAGAGATATTGACCGTGGGGTCTGCGAGTTGATGGGGCCGCAATGAGGCCAATGATATAGCGCTACGTGGAGGCTATGTGACCCACGAACATTACGCGGTATAGACAGGTCTACGGACCTATCTTGTCCATAGATTCTTTTTGATTTTTTTTTTGGATTTTATTAAAAAACTTTACAATATGAATTTTTCCCCAAAAACATATATATATGCAGAAATTTTAAATTGATTTTTTTTTAAAATTACAATTGATTTAAATAAATAAAATTCTGCAAAATCGTACCATGCGCTATGATGGTGACTTGGAGTCGTACGACTCTCCAGGAATTTTTTTTCCCTCACTGGACAACTTGCTCTGATTTGGACAATTTGGTTGTCGATCTTAGGGTTTTTTGGCCCTTCTGGACGTGATGGCAAGGTTGGATTTGACCCAAAATGCTCCAAAATTGCAACTACCCTCTGTATCCAGCAACCACACTTCAGCTTCAAACCCTCATAGATTTGGCCTAGTATGTCTGATTTGGAAAAAACAAAAAGGAAAAATTGACTTTCTCAAACCTTCCAGATGCAATGGTGAGCTTAGATTTGCACCAACAAGCTCTAATTTGAACCTACAACAAAGAGCTAAAAATGGAACCTCCTAAAATCTAGTATCTCTCTTTAGAAAAAGACTCTCCAATGGCACCCAACCCACTCTGATACCATGTTAGAACTGAGATATAGATTTCATACCATGTTAGAATTGGCTATGGTTGCCAAGATCTTGAGACCAAATGGAAAGCACAAAAAGAGAGAGAAAGAATATGACAAGAATAAACTGTATTCAATGTCAATGATATGAGATGATTGTTATGTACAATGTAATAGAGACCCCTTGGTTATATAGCCAAGGTGAGATGCGAGATGCCATAGGATTATGACAAGTGTCTTAATCATATGACATGCGACAACTAATCACACTTACCTAGGTTCACATGTAGTAGTTGTCACAGGATAAGATAACAACTAATGACAACTAACATCTTCTAGAAAGATTCCTTGCTAGGACCTAAGTAAACTTAACATGTGTAAATAATTCCCCTAGTAATGAATGAACTAGGTACAAGACTTTATTTACACCAATAGATTCTTCACAATTCTTTTATGCTTTTCATCTATGTTATATTTTATTTTTTATTTTTTATTAGAGTTATTATTTTCTCCAATTTTTTAATGTGAAGTAGTAAAAATTTATCTATTTATCCCTCTAATTAAAGTTTTCCCAAAATTTTAGTAGCAACCCTCATAGTGTGCTCCAATTAGACTTCCCTAGCCTTATAAATACTCTTGAAATATCCTCTCTCTCTCTCTCTCCTTAGTATATTTCAACCGCCTCTCTTCATCCATGCTTATTTCACATGCCACCTCAATCTATTCAACAATATATTATTCCTTCTTGCTCTATCATCTAGCCATTGGTGATTTTATTTGGTCTTACATTAATATTTTTATTTATCATATATTGCTCAAACTATACCTACTATAATAGTTGCATATTTTCAAGATCCCACCCACTCCATTTGTCACTACTAGGAGCCTAACATCCCCAAGAGATAGGACCTAGTGTGCATTACTACACAACATCACAATTTCTTCCATGCTCATCTATAATGTATTCTCCCTAAATCTTTTCTCATTGTGACACTCTCCTTAGTTTTAATCCTCTCCTTACCACTAAAATCTAGAATCACAAAAACAAAACCATATGTTGACAAGTAAATACATATTAATGATATATTCTTTATTAGGGGAAAAATAAGTTTTAAAGGGGGCATAAAACCCTTTACAAATTTGTTATTAATAGTAAAATATCAACAAAAAACATAGAAAAACATTCACAATAGTGAACCCCAACACAAAATACCCAACAAAAAAATGAAACAAAACACAAGGCACAAGAAATACTAAATAGAGACTCGATTACAAATGTTTAAATATTTCAACTATCTCCAAATTATACTAGTAGAAATTATCATGAAATTTGACAAACCCCAATAAATATTTCTTCTCTTATTCAAGGGATTTATTTTTACCATGTCTAGTTTTGGTTCTAGGCCCAACATGTCCAATTTTTCCGCTATGGCACATTTGTAAATCTCTTGAAATAAATGACTCTCATGGATTTCCTTGAGATTATTAGTGATAATTTTTTATTTCTAGTTGCACTATTTTGGGTTGTGTATTTTTTATCTAAATAAAATTCTCAAGATTATCATTTATGGCCACCAATTAATTTTCCATAAATTATCTTATCAATGAAATCTTGTTTCAACTTATCCACCATGTTTAGCTTACACTTAGTTCATTGTTAATATTGGACAGTTTTTTTCACTCCTATCTATCTTAGGGATATCCTATCAACCTTGCAAAATATTCCTATCATTCTCCCCTAAAGGTTGAGTTTGAATCCCCATTTTCTTATACAAGTTTTTTAATCCTAATTTTAATTATATTATTTTTCTCAAAAAACCATTTATTTATGGCATGTTAGGAATAATCTGAATCCTTAATAGTATCGATAAGGTTAGAGATATCCTCTCTAGAAGAGGCATCATCAATAGGGATAGAAAAATACTTAGGGATATGAGGCATGGTATATAGAATCCCTAGGAAGGGGATCCTAACTATAGGTTCCACAATAGTTTATTTCCCCTTTCTAGTGTCTCTATTTTTAACACCATTATATTCTTCCAACTCTTTCTCCATGCCCTCATCAATTTAACTCTCATTCCTAGTCTTAGAGTCCTCTAGTTCCAAATAATGGGTTTTTCCCCATTCAAATCTTGTCTATGGTAGGCTTAAGGGTATCATAAGGTTAAAATTTCTCTTCTTCCCCTTTGGGGTCACCATCTACTTATAAATATATAATTTAGGTCTAAGGATGATTTCAAAATCATACAATTAGAATCACCTAAATAATCACTAGACATTATTCATTCCTTTCCAACATCTTGAGAATTATGCTCCAAGATCAAAGAGTCAAAATAAGACCTGTATTTGACTTAGATTTTGTATATTCATGTAATTCACAATCAAGAGCAAGATGCCTTGGTGAATAGGAGTCATGTTGGTGGTTTTTCTAATTTCCTTTATCAAGTTTTCCAAACACACCATTAGAAAGAAATGAAAGGATACTAACACTCTATATCTAAAATGGTTAAGAAAGATGAAATGGAGATCATACACATATTTAAACCTTCCTTCAAGTGAACATACCTCATAAATAATTTTTCCACTACAACCTATACTAGTTTATGTGACATTCTTTCATAGCTTGAATACAACTTCACTAGTTTTCCCCATTCACCACCCTTGAAGAAAGATTGGATAAATTATTCGCCAACCTTCCAATATTTGAAAACATTCCTTCCTTTAGTTGATATCAATTAGTCCTCATCCTATCCTAGTTTGAGTTGGTTTGGACCTATTCCTTTTGTAGTCAATTCTTTACCCTCAACTAAATTGTTATTGCAACCTTTTCCCTAAGAAAGAAATACACCCATAGCCTTAACACATAATTTTCCTATGTTAGCCCTTTCACTTAATTTTACTATTACCCATTGAGTTGTGCACCATGTGTCTTGAATTGAACATTTAGGATTTCATATTTAAGGATGATTCCAATGTTGTTAGACTCATTAAAAAACATCATTATTCATTATTAGATAACCAAATAAATATAAATCATGTCATTAACATCTTGCATAATAAATGCTAAACTTGGAATCATATAGGAAATTTATAAATTTTGTCCTATGTATTTGAATCTTATATTATTCACAATAGTACAATCATTAACATCAAGGAATTCAAGATGATTTCAATTGACCAATAAAAATTTCCTCAAGGCACTTTTCAGCACTTCTAGGTTGTATAAATAAAGACATTTGTAGGTGCATAGAATGAAAATCTATGACATTAGAGTATATAACCATGACTGAGAGGACCAAGCCATGCCACCTTGGATAAATCTATATATAACCCTCTCTAGATACAAAGAAAAGTCCAAAAATAAAATTATGATCTTGTATCACCCAAAATTTTTATTTATTTTTATTTTTTATTTTTGTATGGTGAATAAGGGCTGAAAATAGTAGGTTTATATTGTTTGTAAGTTGGCATACGAACACATTGGAACTCAAAATTTTCCCCAAAGCTCTTGATTCCAGTAAAATGCACATTGTGGGTGAGTTTCAAGCCAATATTAGTTTTGGAATGGTAGATACTAATCATTTTAAGTTTTTAGCATCCTAATAAATTCTTCAAAGTGAGATATGAGGCCTTAAATGGCCTCTTTTGGGCTTGAAACATGGTCAAAATCCATTAAGGATTTTGGGTGTTGGTGATCCGGGGATATTTTTAGTGAAAATGAAGTGTCTCAAAATCTCTAGATTTCTACAAGAAAGAGCTAGCCTTGATTCCAATGCAACTCGAAGGAGCGAAAGGAGTCATTGCACAAGTTATGGCTAGTCAAAGGCAGGGTCAAACTGGGATCGAGGAGGGCATCTAGAAGGTGAAAAAATGATGATCTCAAAAATCAAGCGAAGCTGGTGACATCCAAAGAATTCATCGAGACGATTCTGATGGCATTCATTTCATCAAAATCCGACGTCATATATCAAGATACTGGTCAAAGTTTGAAGTTGACTTTTGAGGTGACTGTACGGATGATGACGTCACAGTTGTCCGTCCGTATGGAATCCACATGGATGGGCGAGACACGCGGTTGAATCATCCATATGGAGCCATCAGATTTTGACACGTGTCCCATCCGTACTCGCGTGGCATCCGGCTATCCGGCGATACGATGCTTGGAATAGAATCTTGCCGTGGCGCCTCTTCGGTTGACGATGTAGTCTCTCTTGAGCTATTTGTTTTTAGCAAGGTTGTGCCTGGCTCGAACGTGACTACAGATCCGGCTCCCAGATACAAACAACTATTTCCTTATTATATATGGTGTTCGCTTTGTTTTGTCAAGCATTTGGTGGATGAAAACAAAAAGGCGGTTGGCATTTTTGGAACCCCAACCTTTACCAAAAACTTCTACCTCACACCACCGAATAGCATTTAAATTTCATTGGTGTTAGTTTTGTTTTCTTGCGTGTGTTGGCCTGAGGCCATAACAAATGGCTCATTTTTTGTTGTAAAAACCCCCAACCACTAAACAAAAGTGGTTCTAAATGACAAAAGGGGTTAGAAAGAGGTTATAAATAAAATGTAAGGGGGTTATGCATTTATTAAGGGGATTTTGGCCTATTTAGGCTAATTTTGTGTATAAAAGAGGGGGGTATGCTCTTAGGAGCTAATCGTATTTTTCAAGCTAAGGATGAAGTAGTGAATCAGAGAGATTTTTTATTTTTTATTTTTTATTTTTTTTTTTCTGAGAGATTTTTGAAGACTATTCTACATGTCGAGGGCATGTTATGCTGATGTGCGTCAGGGGGATAATTCTTGGTGCAATTTGTAATCTTTTTAGGAGATTAATCGAATTGGTCTCTCTATTGGAGCGAACCCGGAGACGTAGTCACGATTGTGGCGAACTCCGTTATCAGATTGTTTGCACTTTTTCTCTCCTCTCATGTTCTGATTTTTCACCTTAATTTTAGTTTTTATGCATAATTTCAATAATGTATGCATGAATTGTAATTCCCTTGTTGTTGTAATTAAGCATTCAATTACACAATTAGTCTAGATCCTATACTGATGGGGGGAGCATTTTGAGTACTTCAGCTTAAAAAAAGGGACTCAATTGGGTGCATGGGCAAAAAGTTATGGCTCTTGAAAGTTGTACTAAAAATTGGAAAATTTTCTTAGGCGAGAAAAAGGGACAAATGGATTAATATGACTCTCAAATGAGAGTCACAATTCTATGACATGCAAAAAAAATCATATAAAGTTGTCACAAATAGAAAGAAGTTCATTTAGGAGAAGGGGGTTGGTGAGTTTTTTTCTTTCATCATAGGGTTAGGTGTTGTTGTTTCTTGTAGCCATTATTTCCATTTTGAGAATTGCATGTCTGATTTTCCTACTTGTATTGTAGCCCATATTGCTATGAAAGATGTCTTATGACCCTAATATTTTATATTGCATGTTTTGTAGTTGTTTTGATAGTACAATAATAACTTGCATACTTATTTTTCCTTTTTTTTTATTGTTTGTGTAAGATTGTGTTTGAGGGGGAGTACCCTTCATCAACATTGCACTTTTTTAATGGTCATTCCCATAACATATATTAGGATTCATTTTATCCATAACCCTTTTTATTTTCTTAATCCAAGTATCAATTCTATAACTTCAAGTATATGAACTTGTCATCAATTCTAGATTTTTCAAGTATATGTTTATTTTACATGATATTTTATTATTATTTATTTATTCTTTAGCTTTACCATGATTTCAAAGATGATCCCATAATCACTATGGAATCCTTGACTATTTTAAATTACACCACCATTTTTCCTAACAAAAAGTCTATGTGCATTGTATTTTCTTCAATAATTATCATGTGCACATCTTTCTATTTTTATGGATTTTTCTATGATTTTCCCCATGAATATAAAAATGAATGATAATGAATTTTAAACAAGATCTTGAATGATTTTTTCAAATATCTTTCCATTTTTCAATTCTATATTATCTCCACTTTTATTTGTGACACATTATATTCCATTCTTACTTCTTTTTCTAGTAATAAATTTATCTTCTCTTTTCTAGAATTATTAGCTTCTTGTACTATGATTTTCATGCTATAAATTCCCTTATATTTCCATTGAATCTTGTCAATGCTCCTACTATTTCTTTACTTTCACTTTCCACAAAATCTCATTCTTTAGTAAAATATATTTTAAATTTATATTTCATAATATTTACATTCTAAGTTATATAATAATTTTCAAGATTATTAGTTTTCTTGGTGTCACTAGCATTTGTAACTTTATTTTTTAATTCCTCTATTTATGTGTAATGGTGTGAATTTGCCCCCCTTGAAAATTCCCCATTTCCATGCCCTTCACTCTTAAAAAATGTAATTTTGATGATGCAATCCTAACCTTTCCCTGACCACCTAGTAACCTATTTTCGTGTTGGTGGAGGAATTTGTTCAAGGAAATGTGTGCACTACATGGACATTCATATGCCACATGGATGTCCACATGCTACTCTACCATCCTAAGAGGATTCCTACCTCTAGAATCTATAGAGGCATTATGTTTCTCCATTGGATGTGAACCGTAACACCTCCTTCTCCCTTAATCGACGTAGAATGAATCCTTTACCTCCATTTTACCTTTCAAATTTTCTATTCCTTCATCCCATTCAACTTCTACATAGTTCTTGGATCAATTCATTCTCAGCTTCAATCTACATACTTATTGCTCCATTCTCACACTTCAAGCTTCATCGTAGCTACAAGTTGCTAGTTTTTTGGATCCCATACTTTGTTCATTGCGATTGTGTTTTTTTTGGAGAGCTTCTAAGCTCACTCCTTCCTCTACTTTCCTTGAGAGCACATATTTGTGAAGGTGATATCCACCATTTTCATTTACTTTTGCATCATCACATTTATGTAGTAGTGTATTATGTTTTATGTATTTCTTGGTGCTTCCATTTCCAATACACCTTCTCTATACTTTTCTACATCATTGCTATCTTGTTGTCCATGGAGGTGGAAACACCAAAGCAAGGGACTGACTAAGGAAGACCTCTAAAAACAAACCCAAAATTTTCCTTGGTCTTGTGTGTGTAGGTGCTTCTCAGTTGGAGTTATTCAAAGAATCACATTGTAAGGAGTTCAATACCACCTTGTTACCTCCTTTGTCAATTTGAAGATAGATTAGTTAAAGTATTCTTCTTGTACTTTCTTTATATTCTATCGTAACATAAAATCTATAAATTTAGTTGTTAGTTTGGTTCCTTGTGTTTTTATCTGTACTCTCAAAAGTACTCTATCCGCACGGATGCCAACACACTACTAAGACACCAACACACGACACCAGAGCCCATGCACTTCACTTCCTTCCTTAGGAAATGAGCTATCTAGGTCACATATTAAACTATGGGAATCAACTCATTTGACTCCCTAAAACATTTAGGTTAGCAAAAGGATAGTAGCAACCAAATTTCTCTTCCTTTTCGACCTTAACCACTTAAAGTTTTTGAATCATTTAGCAAGCTTGAGGTAGATCAGGGCAACCTATTTCTTAGGACCCTCCTGTGACCTAAGGTCTTCGAGTAGTTGGTCACCCTCCTCTACATTTTGGTGAACCTGATGTGAACATCATAACATCTATTTTTTGTGTGTCAAGACTCTTTCTCTCACATCATGTGTGGGTTGCAGACTTACATATCGTGAAGCTTTATGAGCTTTACAACCCAATCTACAACCTTTGGGTACATTGTTAGAAGAAGTGTACAACACCTAGAGATAGATTTATTGAAGGTCACTACTAGTATCACTTCTCAGCAGATGCTTTTAGGAGAAAAGACAAGTTTCTTTGGGGAGACCCCTCATGTCCCTACTCCTCTTATCTCCCCTACAACCCCACCTCTAAATTAGGATGATTCCCTTTTTATTCCCATAGAGCACCTTCTCACTTTAGATAGAAGGCTATTAGATCTCATGGATCATTTAGGAAAAGAAAAAAATATGGCTAAAGCTTCTAGGCTTGTCAATGAAATGAGATATATGTTATACAAGGATCTGGTAGGTTGAGATTTTCTCTGAGGCCTCACCGATATAGTGGAATCATATGTCCCTTCATACAACTCTAAATCGAGTGTTACTCGAGTTTTTGGGCTCAAAACCTTTGAAAGGTAGATAGGAGTCTTGATGCCAATGACGTTGGTATGCATGATTGAGACATGCCCTTCTGTCAATACCACCCCTATACCTGAGGCACCTTCGACCATCAAAGTAAACAAAATTCCTCTAGGATTCAATGTTGTTCCTCCTAATTATGGCAGTGGTAACTCTGGGGGAAATCTTGGCTCTGGTGGTGGAAGCCTTGGTAGCATGGGGTCTATTGGTTCTAGTGGCTCTAGCGTTGGTTTTGGTAGTGGTTCCACTAGTTCTATTTCATTCTCTGATCCTGTTTTGAATGATTTTCTACAAAACATGGGTCAGATGTAGAATTAGCCGATGAACCTATCCTAGGCCACCTCCCAACTTATTTTTTAGCCTTTATTTCATCATATTCCTTTATCAATAGCAATTTTAAACACTCCTATCCCACAAGGGATGAAGATTTCAAAGTTTCAAAAGTATGGTGGAAAGGGATATCCGCAAACACATGTCTGAACATTCAATGTTATGTGTACGAAATTCATCCACCATGATGCCTTAATGGATAATTTTTTTTGAGATCTCTTAAGGACATGACCCTTGAATGGTACTACTTCTTGTTTGATAACTCCATATTTTCATTTGATTAGCTTGTGAATCAATTTCTTCAAAGATTCTAGGTGAACATTCGGTCGAAGATGACCTTTTCAAACCTTGTTCAGTGTAAGAAGGGATAGCATGAGAAGAAAAATGATTTTGTTGCTTGGTATCAAGTGTTGTTTTCACAGATATCTTATCCTTTTCTTGAATTAGATGTGTAGAAGGTTTTCATTGGAAACTTGTAGAGGTCCTAGCATGAGAAGTTTTCTTTGATGAAATACCCTTCTTTTTCACATCTTTGTGCTACATTGTGGGAGTACTAGCAAAAAATTCCCCAATTTGGGGGACCTTCCTTGTACTCCTATCCTGAGGGTAGGTCTATTGTGTTGATTTTTGTCTATTGTGTCAATTTATAGAAAGGGTAAATATGTTGCAAATGTATTTTCTGCATCTAGTGACAAAGGCCTCAAAAGCAACAAATAATTCATGAAGTTATTGAAATCATACTCCTCTATTCTAAAGAAATTATTGAAAGACCAAATGATAATCTTGCTAGATCCTCGAACCCTTACTGAACCTTACCCCAATGATTGGTATGAAGAGAACACATTCTTCTAATACCATTGAATTCTCAGACATGATACCAAAAGATGCATGCACCTGCATGACGAGATACATGATCGCATCAATGATGATATTATCTGCCTCGATGGGAAGAAGCTCAATACAAACAAGTCTATGGTGAAGGTTAATAGTGAGTTTTAAATTTTCATAGACCCCTTTCCATCTCACTCTACAAACCTAATTTTTGAACCTCTTGGCTCCACTTCCCCTGATTTCTCGAAGTATGTAAGCATGGTTTCATTTACACCTGTTCCTCCTGCTTAGCCTATGAATAAAAAAACCAGTCATAGCTTTCACATCACAAAAAATTCATATAAACAAAGGGCCTTCTCCTTTATACATTCCCACTCACATCAATGAAAACATCTTGAATGGTGTTCTAGGTGACCCCACAAGTTGTGTGAACGTGATAACAGAGGAAACTCTTTTATTAAAATTTCTACATAGGGAGGAATATCAAAAGTCAAAAGCCACAATATGTATGCATGATGGACTCTCAGTCCCTCTAATTGGTTCCATCACTTGCTCAGTCTTGGTAAGGCCTAAGACTATAAATTATCCTTTTGATATCATCATACAATCAAACTTGTTCAAAGTGAAACTATGCATCCCATGGCTAGTTTCTATGAATGTAGTCACTTTGGTAATTCATAAGTGTTTAAAGTTTTCTCATGAGGGCTTTGTGCACATTGTGCATGACAACGGGTATAAACCTCTAGTGTTGCATGGGGGCTACTCATTAGATCACTTTTGGTTTTCCATAATCGCTTCACTTCCTCCAAGGATGAACTTGTATCACCCCTATGCCAAATACAAGAATGGTAGCATAACACTGAAGGTGACCTACCTTGTCTCCTCTTACACCATTTTAGTTAAAGGCTCTATTATTATGTAGTAGTAGGCTACCTCCTCCTCTTAAAAAAAGGGGAAGGTGAAGCCTTCTCACACCCAAGAGCCTTCCTCTTCTTCTACTTTTCCATCCACTTCTACCTCTCGCCCTATTATGGTGCCTTTATCATTTTCTCCCATGCCTCAGATGGGGAGTTCAAGTGTGATTTCTTGCTATAAGGCCAAGCATCAAGTATTTGAATTTCCCATCTTACCCACAGTGTTGAGGCCCATTGTCTATGGTAAGGGGAAGGGTCCTCATGGAGTCACCCCTACATCTTGGCCTCCATGGCCTCCTAACACTCCTACCCCTTAAGTAGTGAATGGGAAGAGGCCCACTATTGAGGCACCTATATCTACTTCTCCACTTGCTATCATTTCTACTCCTGCATTTCCTTCTCCTTCTCCCATCCAAGAGGTTGCCCCTCCATCAGCAAAGATTATGGAGGAAATGCCTATGGTAGAAAAAGAGCCTCTTGTTCCTTCTCAAGAAATGATTTCTAGTTCCTTGAGCTGACGAAATTGGCTTACATGTGGGTGTAAGTGCTAGAGGAAGGCTTTGGTTGTTGAGCAAGCTGCCTTGCAAGAGGTAGAAGTGGAGCCAACTGCTCTTGTTTTGACATCTCCAGTTGTGCCTCCCTCTTTTATTCCCTTCACTTTAGTTTGTGTCATCTTAATGTTGCTTCTAACTCCTCCTATGAATGTTAATGATCCTCACCCCAAAAGGGTGCAAGTGTTCATCACTCACTTAGTGGATTCCCCTCTTCTGATGTCCCTTTTGGACATCCCTCCATTTTCTAAACCTATGGACATGTCGAACACCATGGTAATGTCCACTATGGCATTTTCCTCTTTCTCCTCACCTTCTAATTATTTGGTGGGGATTATACATCCCTCACTGAAGTATAAGTTGGAGGACAACGTCATTTCCAATGGAGGTCATAAGAAGGGATCGCCTTCTTTGGGAGAGGGTTCTACATTGGCTTGCATCATCCTTGTAACAAAGGCAGCCTTGACATCTCTTGAGTTGTAATTGACTCTTTTGACAAGATTTATGGTGGATCTCAAGTGCCTCCTTCATCTCTCACTTAGTTAACACATGGAACTCTTGATAAGTGCATGTTTAACTCAGTTGAAGATGTCCCAACTCTGTTAGTGATCTTTGCAAGATCAATGACTTTTAGCTCATAGGATTTAAGTTAAGAAGACCTCGAGGGGCCTTCTTCCTTAGCTCTTTTTGTAGGAGAGTTAGAGGTTGATCCCTTTGCTATCTGAACCATATATTTTTGGGATAGGGGACTCTCTTACACTTCTAGGGTTTCACACCTAAAAGGAGAAAGGTCTCCCAAAAACCTAGGTGGTTCACTCAAGACTAATGAAAATATGATTGAAATATATCAAAGGAGAATGACCTAAATGCTGAAAACTGATAATGCTGAAAACTGATAAAAGATATTGACTAATGAATGAAAACTAAAGAAATGTAAAGTGTTTGAAAACACAATGTGATATGCAAACATATACTAAATAACCTAGAAATGACCTTGAAACTAAATAGAAAATTGTAAAACTGGAAGTGTGCACCTGGAAACTTGTGGAGGTTGGAATGAAGACTAGAAATATTGTTGATTGTAGAATTTTTACCTATTGGGACACTTATGCCATTCTGGGCGACTTAGTCCTAGATCTAGAAAATTGCACTAGAGCCTATTTTAGCCAAATGGGTATCCAGATCTATAGAAAATTATGAAAAAAACTTTGGATTTTCTAAAAATTTGGAAGTGGAAATGGAAGCTCTTAGTCTACACTTTATGTTCCTCCAAGTTTTTGATTTTGAAACTATCAAATTTGGGTTTGAAAGTGAATTTTTGTGGATATTTTAACCTAGCTAACAAGGAGATTTCTTCAACAAGTTTGCAACCTATTATTCAATCATCTTCAAGTCTTCAAATTTTCAAACACACAAAGAAAGAAAGAGAAATTTTGAATTTAGGGAATAGGGGTTTTCCTTGGTCAAACCCCTTTTAGGTAATTAAACCAAATGAAGAAATAAGATGAAGCATGAACATGAAATGGAAGAATTAGAAACTTTCCATGATGATAGATCTTGAATTTCTACAACAATGGATGAAGAATCTTCCCTTGAATGCCTTAGAAAGCTATCTTGATGACTTAGAATGCTAAAACCCTAGCTTGCTTGACTTGAGATGGATGATGAATGATGAATGAATGATTAGGTCAATTAAGGATATTAAGAATGAAAAATGAGAGGAAAACCCTATATTTATACATGATTATACAAAATTTCCCAAAAATTCCACATCATAGGCCAACCTTCAGGTTTAGAAAATAATATCCCACTATAATTTTGAAATAATTTTGATTTTTGAGCCAAGTGGGACTAAGTCGCCCCTAGTGGTGACTTGGTTCCACTAGGGAATTTTATGTGGGTGTTAGGAATTAAAGTGCATTAAATGATGTTTAACAAGATTATTCTAAAAAATACACTTAAGTAGGGCTTGTAAGTGTACAAAGGGGTCATTTAATCATAAGAAAGGGTTAAATTATTGATGACAAGCCTAGAAAAGCGTGAAAGTTTGTTACAACACTTTACAACACTTTGAAATAAGGCTTGGTAAGTGATAAAAAGGAGGCTATTTAAGTGAATGATATTAATAAGGTCCTAGAAATGTGTGAAAGTGGGTTACAACACTTCACAACACGTTTACAATGCATCCTAAAATTCTTATTGGTTCACAAGGTTCCAAGACCTAATGTGAATGTGTTTACCATATTACAACATTAAATCTCAGAAAAACTAGGCCAACATCCATAAGAAAGACCCAAATGAGCATGAAAATGTCAAAGATACATTTTTTTACACTACATTTAGCCCCCACTTTAGTGACAGAATTAACTTGCTTCAAACTTGAACACTAAAGTAGACATTCAAGAGGGGTCCAACTGCATCAATGTGGATGGTTTAGGATAGCAAAGATCAAAGGAAGTGGTCAAGCCCCTAGGATCCAAGATCCTAAGTCAAATTGACATGAGTGCAAAAGGACACACATAAGGTGAGTGGTTTGCAGCAAAACTAGATACACAATCATGCATGTCCAAAAATGCATACTCACTTTGAGGCGACATAACTCTTGGTTGTCCATTAGGTGATAAGTCCTAAAAGGTGAGAAACATACATTCACGGCTAGTATGCACTCTCACACACACGCAAGGGGCTATGGGGAAATTCATGCCTCATAATGGGCTTCCCACTCAACCATACCAAAGTTATACTTACTGATAACTTTAATAAGCTACCACAAAAATGATCTTCAAGCTCCATGAGGCAAGCAAGACTTTGTATTCTTAAGACTCATAGACACTGTGAATGCAAAATGTTGCAAGGAATGTTCAAAGGTATTTTTCTTAGTTCATGCAATGCCTTAGCTTAGGGAACATTGTATCTAATGCTTCCAAGAGAGGAAAAGCACAAATTGTCTCATCTTGTTTCCAAGAGAGGAAAAGTGTACTATCTCATCCTAGGAAACATTGTACTTAATGTTTCCAAGAGAGGAAATCACAAGAAAAAGAAAATCACACAATGAAATATGAGTTTCGATGTGTGCCCCCACTTTAATGTGGTTGCTAACACTATTACTGTGAGTGATTTCTTTAAAGTAGAAGAAGACATGAGAGCTTATTCAGAAAGCCCTATGCCAAGCCATATGTTTTTGATAAACTACATCATGAAAAAGGGTAGTATGTCACATGCAATCCAACTTAAGGCATGTCATCCACATCCCAAGCTTTCTCTTAGACATTCATGAACGGTTAACAACTAGCCAAAAGAGGCAACAACAAGTGACATATGAGGTCAGGCTACCTAACCCCTTGGCCCCACTTAGTGCAGGACAAGGGTAAGCCAAAATGATTGATAAGATGCATGCTAGAGTGAAAATCAATATTGATTAGAAGAATGAGGTGCCCCCACATAAGGAAGAGCACCAAACTCTTTAAGATGTTATATTTTACTACTCAAATCCATACATTCATTAGTGGAATGACCATGAACTTGATGATATGCACAAAATGAAGTCTTGTAATAGAATTCTTTCGAGTTCTTGGAAAAAGGGAGATCAAGTGATCTTGGAGGAGTCTTTACAAGATACCCTCTTGATAAATGGTATATGTTCCTTGATTATGCAAAAAATATTTCTCTTACATAGTACAAGATGTCATGTAGACGCAAGACTCTTTAGATTGCGAGATTTTGTTGTCTCCTTTATGGGAGGGTGAAAATCTAATGAATTCAAATATTTAGTGTTTTGCAAGATGACATTGGCATTAAGCGGGGATGTCTTTGTTTGTTTCATTGATTGTAAAGGATGAATACCACTAGTGTCTATTGGTTTAGGATGCACTACTATTAACATTGGCTTAGAAGGATGTTTTGTGATAGTGTTGATGTTGAGTGAAGGCTTGATCAAAGGACAATAACTAAGGCCATGAATGGTTTCTTGTGTGTTATACTCTATAGGGTTGTGGATACCTTGTTTGTTAGCACCACATCCTTTTCCACTATATCCAAGTTGTTTCATAAGTTCATAACCTTTTCCATAAAAAAATTTCATTGCTTTTGGATTGGGTGGTTGTTCATTGTTGAGTTCTTCAAAGTTTGTTGTGTAATATGTTGTATGTTGTTCTAAATTGGTTGAGGTGGATGCTTTCGAAGGTTTTTCTATGTTTTGTGTCGACATGACTGATTTTTTGCTTCCTTTGTGAGATTCATTGTTTATGATCTTGTACTCACCCATGAATGTATGTTTGAAATCTAAGGAACCCTAATCATCCTCTAATAGCTTTTTGACTATTCAATGTGTTTTTCTTTATCTTTTTGTTGCATAGGTTCCACTTGTGTTGTTGGTGTTAATGTGTTTAAGAGGTTCTCTATATTTTTCTCAAGTTCCAAGACACTATAAGGCTCATGATCAACATCAAGCGTGTATACTGTGTTGTTGTAGACATATTTCATTTTACAATGAAGAGTTGAAGGCACCCCATTCATTTCATGAATCCATGGTCTTCCTAAGAGAAGATTATATGAAAGTTCATAAGGAATAACATGGATCGATGCTTGTAATGTGGCATGTCCAACTATAATAGGTCAAGTAATCACACCCAATGGTTTTTTTTCTATATTGTCAAATCCTGTGATAGATAAAGATTCAGGTTGAATTTTTGAATTATCCGCATGAAGCTTATACAAAAGGTTTATGTTGCATATATTAAGGGTAGAGCCATTATCAACAAGGGTTTTCTTTATCCCTATCCTATTGTATTAGGCTATGATCATGAAAGCATCATTTTTTTTTGCACTTCCAAAGGGGGGAGTTCACTTTGGTGGAAAACAATGTTTGTGTTTATTCCTTGAATCATAGTTGATATGTC
>VDFB02000017.1:421564330-421593909 GCA_007258455.2 Sequoia sempervirens
GAGGGATAAATAGATAAATTTTTACTACTTCACATTAAAAAATTGGAGAAAATAATAACTCTAATAAAAAATAAAAAATAAAATATAACATAGATGAAAAGCATAAAAGAATTGTGAAGAATCTATTGGTGTAAATAAAGTCTTGTACCTAGTTCATTCATTACTAGGGGAATTATTTACACATGTTAAGTTTACTTAGGTCCTAGCAAGGAATCTTTCTAGAAGATGTTAGTTGTCATTAGTTGTTATCTTATCCTGTGACAACTACTACATGTGAACCTAGGTAAGTGTGATTAGTTGTCGCATGTCATATGATTAAGACACTTGTCATAATCCTATGGCATCTCGCATCTCACCTTGGCTATATAACCAAGGGGTCTCTATTACATTGTACATAACAATCATCTCATATCATTGACATTGAATACAGTTTATTCTTGTCATATTCTTTCTCTCTCTTTTTGTGCTTTCCATTTGGTCTCAAGATCTTGGCAACCATAGCCAATTCTAACATGGTATGAAATCTATATCTCAGTTCTAACATGGTATCAGAGTGGGTTGGGTGCCATTGGAGAGTCTTTTTCTAAAGAGAGATACTAGATTTTAGGAGGTTCCATTTTTAGCTCTTTGTTGTAGGTTCAAATTAGAGCTTGTTGGTGCAAATCTAAGCTCACCATTGCATCTGGAAGGTTTGAGAAAGTCAATTTTTCCTTTTTGTTTTTTCCAAATCAGACATACTAGGCCAAATCTATGAGGGTTTGAAGCTGAAGTGTGGTTGCTGGATACAGAGGGTAGTTGCAATTTTGGAGCATTTTGGGTCAAATCCAACCTTGCCATCACGTCCAGAAGGGCCAAAAAACCCTAAGATCGACAACCAAATTGTCCAAATCAGAGCAAGTTGTCCAGTGAGGGAAAAAAAATTCCTGGAGAGTCGTACGACTCCAAGTCACCATCATAGCGCATGGTACGATTTTGCAGAATTTTATTTATTTAAATCAATTGTAATTTTAAAAAAAAATCAATTTAAAATTTCTGCATATATATATGTTTTTGGGGAAAAATTCATATTGTAAAGTTTTTTAATAAAATCCAAAAAAAAAATCAAAAAGAATCTATGGACAAGATAGGTCCGTAGACCTGTCTATACCGCGTAATGTTCGTGGGTCACATAGCCTCCACGTAGCGCTATATCATTGGCCTCATTGCGGCCCCATCAACTCGCAGACCCCACGGTCAATATCTCTGGTCACAATGTTATTTATCGGCCATTCAAAGCAAAAAATCTGGCAAGTCAAAAATCCGGCCTCCATAATAAATTTCAGCAACGACAATAGGGTGAATATTCTAGTGATTCTCAGTCTGATGGCGACGGTTCATCACCCGTCAATTTTAAGCCATAGAACAGGAGAATATTATGACAGGGAGGAATCCATCAATTTTAATCACTCATTTAGCTGAAATCATCATTGTGTCATCAATGATGTCAGTGTGCTAAAAAAATTTCTCTCCCCTCACCATTTGCATTTTCATTTTCATAGGAAAACTTTGAAGGCTAATATCTTGCTCATTTTGACTCCTTTTTTGAGATTTTTTTTTTATTTGGGCTATTTTTTCATGCTCTACATGGTAGTGCAATCAATTTCTATTCTTGGTGTCTAGTTTTTCCAGAAATTGTAGATTATTACAGGTGTTGCTACTTTGTCCTCAATTTGGGAACTTCGGGAGCTCATATCTTGCTCCTACGATAAAAATTTTGGGTGCAATTTTTTTTTGAAAGTGCATGATTTTTCATGTACTTCTCATTAGTATGATTAGATTAATCTCATTTTGTACCAAAAATTGTACTTGATTCTATGGCCAAATTTGGAATTTTCATGTACCAAGATCAAAGACCACTTCGTTATTTTTAGCAAGTGGAAACTATAAATGCACTAAATATAAAGTGCCAAATCAGATATTGCTTGGGGGGGGTTTCATGATTGAGTAATTTGGGGGGCTAATCTTGTGCCTTTATTGGCTTATGTCTCTTGATTGGTCTATTGTGTGACTAAGTTGAGGAGTTTAATATGGGAATCAAAAAGCATCCTGTTGTAATAAGGTTAAATCAATGGAACTTTAAGTCTTGGCAAGATGGAATCCTAACACATTGTAGGTGGCTTAATATTTTTCCATATCTCTATGGACTAGTTCCTAAACCTTCATCAAAATGGAAGAGTTGTGTGGGACATAAAGACAACATATATTGGGATTAATTGGTTGTAGTTGTGATATTGATACACAAATGGCCATTGATGGCATTGAGATCTCTCGTGACCTTATGACCAAACTTTGGGAGATGTATGGAGACTCGAATGAACCTCCATTCCTAGAGGATCCTGTTGTGGATTGTCTTGTTCCACTTGCAGATTTTGTCCCTATTGATGATAAAATAGTTGAAACACTTGCTGATTGGGAAAGGTATGGTAGCTTTGATGACCTAGAGCATTCTCCTTCTCCTCCTATAGAGACATCCATTGAGGCTTCAATTTCTATGGCTCCTAATCTAGATTTAGAGGGTTCATCTTATTCATCTATGAGTCAACATCCTGAGGTTGAGGACTCTTGTAGTCTAGCATTGGTAGAATCATCTATTGTTGTACCTAAGGACACTTATGTTTCCACATTTTTGGTTCCTTGTGATTCAGTGCAACAGGATATACATAGTCTTCCATATATGGCTACTTGTGATGACTTCCTGATAGGTATTTCAGAATTTTTTGTGGAGTCTCATCTTACAGATTTTGGGGACATCATCGATAGCATTCATCTTCTCTTTGATGAAGATGTCCCTTCTTTAGTTGTTGTGAGGGAACACCTTGACCCTCTTGTTCATTCTCTACATGATCATTCTTTGCAGTTTGGTGTGAGTGTGGATACTTTTGGACAACATTTGGAGGAGGCTTCTTTATCTTCAAAGGGGATATCCTTGTCTTTGGATCGTGTTCTACATTCATCTCTACTAGATGTTGGATTGTCCTCTTCAAAAGTGTGGCCTAGAACACCTATTTGGAGTGTGTCATCTTTCGACTTCAACATGGAGACCCTTGAGCATGCTTTAGAGACATCATCCATCATCCATATTCCTAACATCCTACATACATCCATGGTCTTTTTCTTCCTAAGGGGAGGAACGTTGTTCAGTGAGATTGGATCATCTTCAACATTCAATTTTGAGCTTCTACCATCATTGCAGGAGACTCAACATTGAGGGGGGGCTACCTTGTATCTCTTCTACTTCTCTCTTATGGGGGGGTATTTTTCCTCATATGGGGGTTTTACCTTCTCATACATCATTGAGACTATTTCTTTTTGTATTTCATCTCTCTTTTGGGGAGGATTTTTATCCCACTGGGTTTTCTCCTTTTCTTTATTTTTGAGAGATTGCATTTGTATATGTACATGGGTACCTAACATGGCCTAGTATTTGGGACCCATTCCTTGCATCTTTGTGTCATTTGCATAATAATCTCCTACTCCCTAAGTTGCACTTAATGGGGGGTTTTGGTGTAAATAAAGTCTTGTACCTAGTTCATTCATTACTAGTGGACTTATTTACACATGTTAAGTTTACTTAGGTCCTAGGAAGGAATATTTCTAGAAGATGTTAGTTGTCATTAGTTGTTATCTTATCCTTTGACAACTACTACATGTGAACCTAGGTAAGTGTGATTAGTTGTCTCATGTCATATGATTAAGACACTTGTCATAATCCTATGACATCTTGCATCTCACCTTGGCTATATAACCAAGGGGTCTCTATTACATTGTACATAACAATAATCTCATATCATTGACATTGAATACAATTTATTCTTGTCATATTCTTTCTCTCTTTTTTTTCTTTCCATTTGGTCTCAAGATCTTGGCAGCCATAGCCAATTCTAACATGGTATCAAAGCTATATCTCAATTCTAACATAATCGACTAAATTATAGAGGGAGGGACTTAGAAGCAAAAAATATTAGCCAAGGCCTAGAAGCAAGGGTTCTTGGATATTTGATTTTCTAACACAAGAACCAACTTTGGCTCTATATTTATCAAATCTAAAATTCACAATAAATGAAGGGTTTGAGGTTTTACTAACAATAATTTCTAAATCAAAACGTCTAAATTTAAGCATATTTTATTCGGATGATTTGGTGAGGAGGAATGTGGGCCTATAAAAGGAGAGGAAGTTAAAACTCTAGAATTCAAGGAGTTGAAGGGAAGTTAATGGAATAAATAGTTAATTAAAATGTTTGATAATTTAGTACTTTCCATCAATACAATAGAGTAATTTAAGGAAGTATGTAATAACTCAAATTTGTTTAATACGATTATATGATGAGTTATTAAAATAAATATCCCCTAAAGAAAAAATACCTTATAAGTATATGATCCCCCTAAACAAATCAACCTATGATATACAGTGGACCCTTCCACATAGGGGAAGATGTAACAAGAAGATATTTTGTGAGTAAATATTTAGAAAACATTTCTTTGATATTTAATTATGTAGGGATAAGGGTATAGCAATAAAATTGATTAAAAAATAAGAGGCTATTAAGAGTGGTAAGGATGTTACAAGTTTGATAAAAAAGGATCCAAGGGATCAGGATAGAAAAGGAAGATAGAAAGGAGAATAAAGGATAATCCTCAAGAAATAAAGACAGATCAAAGGATCCTTCTACTCCACAAATGAAATATAATTTCACAAATATAATAAAATTCCTATTTTTAGAAAATTTACCAAAGAAGCATCTAAACATATATGTATTCTAAAGTATTCTTGAAGGAGAAATAGAATCAAGAAAAATATATCATTCTTTATGAATTTTTTAGGACACTAATGGATGTGTTATGGGAGAAATGTGAGATCTAGCCTAAATGACTTATACTAGATTAATAATTTTCATCTTAAACATTTAAGAGACAAGATTGACTAAGAGATGTGGCTATTTTCCTCAAGGGAGAGCCAAATTGAGGTTTTTGGTCCCTTTTTGTGTGTTGTGTAAGATTGGGATCAAATTGACTGAGTATGATAGAATTAAGAAATTATAAAATATAGAAATGAAGATAGAAATTAGAGATAGGTAGGAGATACAAAGGAGAAATTGGTACGTAAAGTAGGAGTATAACTGCAAAGGAACATGCATTTGATACCCTTGTCCAAAAGTGCATAAATCTAGGTTTTTAGAGTGTGTATGAATTCAATAGTGCCTAAAGGTCCTTGACTTTGGAAATTAGGTTCTAAAGTTTGAATGTTCTTAGATAATCAACATGCCTAGACTATTGACGATTATTCCTTGAAGACATTAATTAAATTTTAGGAGCCTTCACATGAGCTGAGATGTCAAATTTACTTCACACAAAAATAAACTATAAACCAACAATATGGATAGCGGTAAAAGGGTTGTGTCATGTAGGGGCTTGCCTTGGTCAAACCATTTGTTGATGTTCCCACCACAATAGCAATGATGATAGATGATAAAGAGTGTGTCCCCTTGGGCTAGTAGAGGCAAAAGAAAAATGATAATGATAAAAACATAATGATGTCTCGCCATTTAGATCTATAACCCTTTTTGGACTGATGCATGTATGTCAATCTCACACAAGGAGGATGAAGAGGTATCCTTTAGATCCTACAAGTGTTAGAATATTCAATAATAATAAAAATAAATAAGAAACATCATACAATGCTTGAACATGAATTTCTTGATAAGTTGTAGACTATAATTGACTTGAATTATGCTTTTTATTTTCTACTTCTCTTTCTTATGGTTTTTCTCTTGTTGTTTTCTAAATTATGCTCTAGATTTATGAAGGAGACAAGAGGTTGTATATATATGATTCTAAACATATTTCAAATTAACTATTTCAAGACAATGGAAAATAAATTTGAATTCTTAATCACATTGATGTTGAAATTCAAAATTCAAAGATTAGGGATGAAAGGTCGGGACAGGGTCATTGGGTTCCTAGTTATAAGAAAAAAATGCTCTACAAAATCCCACTAAATAAGAATTTAATTAAGTTTCCCAAAAAGGTATTAAAATAGGTAGATCACAAGAATAATTAGACACACACACCAAATAGGGTGACAAACCTAGTATGAAATTATGAGCAATAACAATTTATGACACTACATTTATCCCCCTTTAGTGAGGGTATGCACTTGTAACATAGAAAAATGGAACCCTA
Source organism: Sequoia sempervirens (assembly GCA_007258455.2). Taxonomy (NCBI): domain Eukaryota; kingdom Viridiplantae; phylum Streptophyta; class Pinopsida; order Cupressales; family Cupressaceae; genus Sequoia; species Sequoia sempervirens. The sequence goes on from VDFB02000017.1 coordinate 421,570,550, forward strand.
ATTTTAATGTATGAAACCTAAGGCTAGTTTGGTCCCTTTTCAAGGGTACATTAGGATGCAAATCAACAAGGTGTTTAGATTGAATTTCAACCATGAATGCAAGCCAATTGGAACTAAATCTACATCTTTTTGAGTCTTGGAATGGATTGAAATTAATTAAGCTTGATTGACCTAATTAGAATATGTGGCCTAATATGAAAATGCAAGATTCTGACAATTTAAAGACTGCAACAAAGATTTACAAGTAGATCTAAGAAGGGTAGAGTGTTGTTTACATGTCCTAAAAGTTTGGTGTTGGTCTAAATATGAGGACAGTGGCACCCAAATGCATTTGAGTCCTTGTATACTTCTTATGTTCTATTTTTGTAATCCTTTGATGTCAGATCTAAGATCCATATTTCTGCTTGCAAACTTGTTGGATCATTGTTAGATAATTTTGTAGGTGTTTTTTTGTGAGTTGACAAGGTGTAGGAATTTGAATGCAATATAATAAATAAATGATCTTCAAAATTCCTTCAATCCTCACCAAACCTAAAATATACACATTCAAAGAGAGAAGAAATGTTGTTCCATTTAGGGGTCTGCCTTAGTCAAAACCCGTGCTAGTGTTTCCACTTCCATAATGGAAATGTTAATGATAGAAAGATAAATGATAGGAAGGAATGATGAATGAACAAAGTGCTACAACTCACTACCCTTCAATGGCTTCCTTGAAGGATTGAAGTCATGCACATCACCTCAAGGTCTTGGATCTTGCTTGAATTACTTGAATTGCTTGGAGACCTACAAAAGGGTTAGCCTTCACAAACAATAACAACATGAACATACATGAACTCACATAGAATTTGACATGATGATTGGATCTTGAATTGTTGCAATAAATCACTAAAATGGTGTTCTTGACTTGCTTTTGACAATAATTTATCCCAATGCTTTATTGCTAGATCTTGTTCACTTTTTGCTAGATAGATTTGAAATGATGCAATAACTACGTATTTATAGGCATCTATTCAATTTCTTGAAAATTAAATCTCGATAGTTGACATTTACAATTTGAGTTTCAAATGTTAAAATTTTGACACCAACATATTCAAATTTAGATCTCGACAAAATAGGGGGATAGAGTCACCCAAGGGCATCCCAATCTTGGCCCTATTTTCTAGGATTTTAGGTGTCAGGGGAAAAACATTAAATAAATGCATTTTTTCTATGCTTACAATTTCTCATAAATTATTAAAAATGGAACATATGATGCATAATTTAGGATATTAGGAGGTCAATTAGGCTCAATAATTAAAAGGGGACAAAAAATAGTGTGAATTTTCAAGGGTGACAATTTACGATGCTACATTTAGCCACCACTTTCGTGAGAGTATGTATTTACACTCAAACTAACACTAAGGTAGAAAACTCATGTAAAGAGGGGTTTTATTGTCCAAATTTTGAAGAGATAGGATGACAAAGGATCAAGAGGGAAGCTCACAAGCCCCCAAGATCTAAGATCCCATGGAAAATAAACATAGGAACAAAGGAACACACACATGTATGAAATGTAGCAAGACAACACACACAAACATACACAATGTCAAAATAAAATGTAAAAAGGAGGGTATTGATAATCATAGGCTAACAAGTTGTGTTATGCTAGGATCCACACCAAAGGCGTTCATGACTGACACAATAGAAAAGTCTGATATTTTCTAGGTGAATCAAAAATAGAAGGCAACATGGGCTAGTGAGGTTTGATATTCACTAGGTGAGCCCGCAAGAAAAATTAGAAGCACACAAGGTCTTGTAAAGTTCAATATTTACTAGGTGTGTACCCATGACAAAGTAGAAAAATCAAAAACACACTAGGTCTAGTGAAGTTCGATATTCACTAGATGCACACCCATGTCAACTATACCAAGATTTATACTCCCTAATAACTCTAATAAGGTGCTACAAAAATGATCAAGATGTTATTCCAACACAACACTAAGTTCAACATAGTGCAAACAAAGTTAAGCAAAAATGCTAATGTCAACACACCACTAGATTCAACATGTGTGAACAAAGTGAAGAAAAAATGCCAAACTCACCTAAGAAGGTGCACAAACTAGCCTAAGGAGATGCATAAATGATGACAAGATAAGGCCAAAACCTCAAGGGGTGTTATAAAAACACCACCACAAAAGGTGATTTACAAAAACAACAAAGGGGCTCTACTCAATACATGAAAGGTCACACCTTAAGGAATATCACACATGACATCACCACCAAGAGAGGACTATTCATGAAATAGAAACTCACACCTTAGGGCATACTAACCTTGGAATTACTACCAAGGGGAACATCATATACCAAGAAAGGTCACACTCTTAGGGGATATCAAGCCCAATATCACCACAAAGGAGACACAACATAGATCAAGAAGGCCATAGTGTCATTCAGAAGGTTACACTTCCTAGTAGCTATATGCTATCATCACTAAAAAGGGACCATTTCACATGCAAACAATAAATGAGGGACTTTATACTCCCCCCTTAAAATTTTAGTGTACTTGCTACACTAACATAATGGATCCCTTTCTAGAAGGAATGCATCTAACACAAGACTACCTAATCTCTTGCACCCCAAGTGTAGGGAAAAATATGAGCCCAAAATGGATGATGATATGCTACTCCTTGTGAGATGAAATATGACTGCACAAATCTTAGTTTATACCCCCATGCATGGTAGTGAGTATGTTATGATAATAGAACTACCACATGGCAAAGAGTAGCCACCAATGTTATTTGTCTCTTGTATGATTAAGTGAAGGTATTTTTGATGTTTTTTTTTAATTTTTGAAGGAGTTCATAACCAAGACCTCTTATTGTTTCTTGTGTTGGGATCTAGAGGGACACAAATGCCTTGCTATTTTACACCACATCCTTTTCAATTATATCCAAATTATTTCAAAGTTTGATAACCTTTTCCATAAATGGCTTCCATTTCTTTTGAGGAAGGTGGTTTTTCATAACCAGTTTCATCATAATGGATGTCTAATTATTTTTTCCCTCTTTGCTAGAAGTTGTGGAATCAAATTCTTTTAATGATGCAATGATAGGTCGAGTTGATATCATTGTGGATTCTTTCTCTTTATCTTATTTTGATTGTGTACTATGGTATTCCCCCATGAATGTAGGTGTGAAATCTAATGAACCCCAATCATCATCCAATAACTTTGTCATAGATGAAAGACACTCATCTTTGTCTTCAATTTGTAAAGGTTCCACTTTTGAAGTTGGTGTCAATGTTCTAAGTGGATTCTTCATTCTTGTTTCAATTTGTAAATAATTTTTATATTTTGGAACATCTTTTATTGTTTAAACCTTATTGTTATATGTGTACTTGCTTAAACGATGAAGCATTGAAGGAACTCCTTTCATTTCATGAATCCATGGTCTACCCAAAAGAATGTTATGTTGGCAAAGCAAGGACACACAACTGAGGGGGGGGGGTGAATCAGTTGTAACAAAAACTAAATCTTTCCTTCTTTAATTTTAACTTAACCTTAGATTTGATGAATAATCAATTAACCATAAAAAATCAACATATCAGAGAGACAAATAACACAAAGTTTTTTTTTGCGTGGAAAGCCTATTGGGGAAAAACCACGGTGAATGTTAGTCCACAAGATTATAATCTAATAGAAGTATAAAAGAAATAATAAGGGGAATGCACATGCATTCAAGCACATTTCCCAAATCTCACTACTCAATTACAAATTAGGACTCACTATCCAACAATAGGGTTTGGATTAAAACCATCCAAGATTTGTGAATTGAGAAAATAGCTTCTTCACAAGCCTGATTATAGTTCCAATTAAGCTCAACACTTCTTAACACTTCAAAAATTATTCTTCACACTCTTCTCAGCAATCAAATTATATTCACACATACACACATTGGAGAACATGAAACATCATTTCCACTGATCACACAATTGCTCTTATATATCCGCTACAAGAGATTTCATCACCACTTCGTTGACCAGAGAAAAATATATATATATTTAATGTTGGACCAAATTTACAAATAAAATTTTAATGTGTATCCACCAAGGTTGGCCAAAACATAGTGGAGACCCAAATTAATATCTCCAACACAAGAATACTTTAATTAATTATACCTCAAAGATCCACAACACGCTACCAATGACATGTCAACCAAGAACACAAAAAAATGAACATGCGCACAAATATCTTCAACCATGAACTCTTTCAAATAATATGGACATACCACAAAGATGGAGAATGATCTAGAGACACCACATAATAGTAAGAAACAATACAGAAGCATTTGCAACAACTAAGAAAACAAGAATTACACAAACTTCATTTAGGGACACTGACAAATACCATCAACACACTGTCAGACCACATCATACTCAAAACTTCATGCAAACCTTTGAAACTTCTAGTAGATGATCTAGAAACATTCAACATTAGACCCTTAAATCCACATCAACTAATCTTCAATGTACAAAAAACAACACCTTCTTGACCTACATAATTCCACTGGGAACCAAGAATACTTTCTTTTACAATTTTCTCAATATCCTCGATGTATACAACACCAAATGCTAATAGTGTTGACATTAATGAAAACCACATATCAACAACCATATCCACAACATTCAAAAATATCCCCCTTTGGAATTAATGGAAACACATGATGTGAAAAATACCATCAACCCAACACATTGACTTCTTCTGTAGTTCTCCTCTCAACTGGACTTTTCTTCTCAATAATTTTTCACAATACACTTCTCCCCCTTTGACATCAATGGAAAATGTAACAGCCATGACCTTTCCATGCACATGCTTTGAACCACATATCCACACATCTGACTACTCCCCCTAAGTAGCAACCATGAAAAAATCAATCCAAATCAGAATATAGCAATGAAGCTCTCAGATTGATGCAAATAAATGCATATTTAGTTCTTATTAGGAGGGGTGATTACCCCTAGCATCCCTCTGAGATACTCAAAGTATCCTTTGCCAACAACTTGGTAAATATATTTGCAATATGTTCTTTGGTAGGCACATATTCTAGTTTGACTTCTTTCTCATTCACTTTCTCCCTCAAGAAATGAAAATTAATTGAAATATGCTTAGTCTTAGAGTGTAGTACCGAATTCCTTGAGATATTTATTGCACTTGAATTGTCACAGTATATGGAAATAGGCTCTTCATATATCACTCTGATATCTCTCAACATCTGTTTTATCCATATCACTTGAGTACAATTATTTGCAGCAACAATGTATCTTGTTTCAACAGTGGATAGAGAGACGAAATTTTTCTTATTCTTAACCAAGATATCAACTTCTTCCCTAGGAAGAAATCACCACCACTAGTAATTTTCATGTCATCTACATCACCAGCCAAATCTACATCAGTATATGCACACAAAGTAATATCATCATCCTTTGGATACCAAAGTCCAAAGTCAATTATTCCTTTAAGATATCTGAAAATTCTCTTGACAGTAGTCACATGTGATTCCTTTGGATCAACTTGAAATCTAGCAACCATACATACAACATTCATAATGTCTGGTCTAGTCTATGTCAAGTAGAGCAATCTACCAATCATTGATCTATACCAAGTTTGATATGCCTTTGGAGAATCATCATTTTGTGATAGCTTACATCTGGTTACCATGGGGGTACCAACAGGTTTGGATTCATCCATTCCAAACTTCTTCAATAGCTCTTTCACATATCTAGACTGAGATATGAAAATCCCTTGGTCCAATTGTGTAACTTGTAAACCCAGAAAGAACTTCATTTCACCAATCATGCTCATCTCAAATTCACTCTTCATTTCATCAACAAACTTCATGCATAGATTATCATCTCCTCCAAAAATTATATCATCAACAAAAACTTCTATAATCAATTCCTTATCATGATCGAACTTGAATTAGAAGTTGCTATCAATGGTACCTTTTGTGAATCCAAGATTCAGTAGATATTTGTCCAACCTAGCATACCATGCTTTGGGGGCTTGCTTAAGTCCATACAAATATTTATTCAATCGAAAAACCATATCTCCCTTGTCTGTTAGTTGGAATCCATCCATTTTTTCAATGTACACTTCTTCTTCTAGTTCTCCATTCAGAAATGCAGACTTCACATCCATTTGATAGACTTTATAATTCTTATGTGTAGCATAAGCAAGAAATAATCTCACAGCTTCAATTCTAGCTATAGTGGAAAAGGTTTGTTCAAAATCAATACCTTCCATTTGAGAATAGCCTTTACATACCAATCTTACTTTATTTTGGATCACTTCACCTTCTTCATTCAACTTGTTTCTAAATACCCATTTGGTACCAATCACATTTTTGTTTTTAGGCCTAGGAACTAGTAGCCATGTGTCATTCTTTTCAATTTTTGTCAGCTCTTCCTTCATAGCTTCTAGCCAATGTTCATCTTAATAGGATTCAGTGACACTCTTAGGTTCAATCTTGGATATTAGACAATATTCTTCTACAATTTCTCTTCTAGTTTGCACTCCTTTACTCTTATCTCCTATGATTTGACTTTCAGAATTATTTAGCTTTACATACCTTGGATTTTTGGGACTTACTTGGACTTTTGATTCTTCATATCTCTCTTCTACACTTCCACTTGTATGTGCCTTTGTACTTGTTTGAGTCTCCTGATTGACTTGATTTACCAAAACAAATTGAGGTTGCTTTACCGAAACATATGGAATAATCTGAAGTAGATTTGGTGTCTGAGTTATTTTCAATTGACTTGTGTTGTCTTCATCTGAATCATAGTTGCATTGTCTGGATGACTTGATAGAGTCCTCATCAACTCTAACATTTTCACTTTCAACCATCTTTCTCAGTCTTTTATTATAGCACCAATATGCCTTGCTCTTAATAGAGTAACCTAGGAAAATCCCTTCATCGCTTCTAGCATCAAATTTTCCTATATCATAATCTCTTTTGATATAACCCCTACTTCCAAATATCTTCAAATACTTAACAGTAGGCTTGTGACCAAACCATAACTCATAAGGGGCCTTACCAAAATTGCCATTCACATTTACTTGGTTCAAGGTATACACAACAGTACTTACCACTTCACTCCAGTACATCTAAGACATATTTCCTTCCATCATCATGGTTCTAGTAGCATCCAAAATTGTTGTATTCTTTCTCTCTACAACTCCATTCTATTGAGGGGTTTGGGGAGCAGATAGTTGTCTCTTAATTCCTTGTTCTTCACAATAAGAATTGAATTCCTTAGCAAAGAACTCACCACCTCTGTCAGATCTCAGGAACTTGATTTTCAAACCTTTCTCATTTTCTTTCATAGCCTTGAAGCATTTGAATTTCTCTAGAGCTTCACATTTTTCTCTCAAAAAGGAAACCCAAATCATTCTAGAGTAGTCATCAATAATTAGCATGAAATACCTTTCTCCATGAATACTTTCAACTCTTGAAGGACCACAAAGGTCAGTATGTAGCAGTTCTAGAAAATTATTTGAATGAAAATGTTTGCTTTGGAATGAGACTCTAGTCTATTTACCCATCTAACATTCCTTACAAATTATATTAGCAGACTTTACTAATTTAGGCAGATGCTTGAGCCGAACTTATCTTGATAATGTTGTCAAAGTTTACATGACACAATCTCCTATGCCACAACTAGCTTTCACCTATCTGAGCAATCAAACAACTTCCACTAGCAGTATTTAAATGAAAAATGCTACCTTGTGTTTGTTTTCCTGTTGCAATCAAGTTTCTAGAACTCCCACGTATCTTGCATCTTCTTTCTTTGAACTGTAGATCATATCCCTTGTGAACCATCTATCCAACACTCAACAGATTATGCTTCAAACCTTCAACATAGAGGACATCATCAGTGTTGTCCTTACCACCAAGGAAAATGGATCATCTACCACGAATCACACCAGCATTGTTATCTTTGAATCTTACAACACCATCATATTGTTCTAGACTCAAAAATTTTCTTTTGTCACCAGTTATATGATGTGAGCATCCACTATCAGTGACCCACTCATCTTTTTCTTCAACTTGAGTTGCAAGAGCTTTTTCATCTTTAGTAGATTCAGTAGCCACAAGATTATTTTCAATGGTAGCAATGAAATGCAAATCATCTTCTTTTCCATTATCTTTATCAGATTCTTCATCAGTCATTGCTTCTTTAGCAAAGTAGCATCTCTTCATAAATCTAGACTTCTTAGGTTTAGATCTAGGAACTCTTTCAGGACATCTTGATGCAAAATGACCTATATTACTGCATGAAAAACATTTAATAGGTAATACATCTTCATACTTACCTTTTCCTCTCCCTTCTTGCTTTGCAATCAATGCTTCCAATTCTTCTACTTCTCTTTCTTTATCTTCAAGTTGTTTCAGTTCTTCATCATACTTGGATACCTTCCTAGAACTCTCTCCCAGATATATCATTTTCTGTTGCTTCTAGAAACAATAGCTTTAAATGTAGATTCATTCTTCGGTGTGGATTCACCAAACTCACTAATCTCAAAAGCAGCTAATTTCCCAATCAACGTATCTCTGGTCAATTTTTTTATTGATCTAAAATCTTCAATAACATGAAATTTCATTTTGTAGGATGGAGGCAAGGATCTGAGTACTTTAACCACAATTTCATCCTCATCCACAGAACCACCAGCACATGTAATACCCATCACTATCTCATTTACTCTCTACATAAAAGAAGTGATATTTTCATCATCACCCATCTTAAGATTCTCATACTTTCCTTTCAAGATTTATAGCTTAGCCATCTTCACCTGTGCATCTCCTTCATACAAATTTTCCAATTTCGTCCACATTTCATGAGTTGTATTCAGACCTACCACATTAGCCATCTCAGAATCTATCAAGGCACTCACCAGTGCTTCAATAGCCCTAATATTGCTTTCAGCATCTTTGATCTCATCAACAATAGAGGGGCCATTCTGAGGAATGACATATTATTTTTAGTAATCTTCCAGATAGCATCACCAATATGCATTAAGTGACATTGCATCCTAACTTTGTACAGTGAATAGTTAGAGCCATCAAATCTAGGACTGCCCTTCTTGAATGTAGTTGCCATCCTACATTACTTCAAGCTATTAGAGTTTCTTCAAAGGAACCTGATCTGATACCAATTGTTGGAAAAATAAGGATACACAACTAAGAGGAGGGGGGTGAATCAGTTGTAACACAAAGTAAAACTTTCCTTCTTTAACTTTAACTTAACCTCAGATCTAATGAATAAGCAATTAACCATAAACAATCAACACATCAGAGAGACAAATAACATAAATATTTTTTTGCATGGAAACCCTGATGAGGAAAAACCATGGTGGATGTTAGTCCACAAGATTATACTCTACTAGAAGTATAAAAGAAATAATAAGGGGAATGAAAATGCATTCATGCACACTTCCTAGAGCTCACTGCTCAATTACAAAATAGGACTCACTGTCCAACAATAGGGTTTCGATTAAAACCATCCAAGATTTGTGAATTCAGAAAATAGCTTCTTCACAAGCCTGATTATAGTTCCAATTAAGCTCAACACTTCTTCACACTTTTCTTAGCAATCGAATTATATTCACACATACACACATAGGAGCATATGAATCAGCATTTCCACTGATCATAGCTGCTACAAGAGATTTCATCACCACATCGTCGGCTAGAGAAAAATATATATATTTGTAATGTTAGCCCAAATTTACAAATAAAATTTTAATGCATATCCACCAAGGTCATCCACAACATAGTGGAGACCCAAATTAATATCTCCAAAATAATAATACTTTAATTAATTATACCTCAAAGATCCACAACACGCTACCAATGACATGTTGGCCAGGAACAAGAAAAACTGAACATGCACACAAATATCTTCAACCACAAACTCTTCTGAATAATGTGGATGTACCAAAAAGATAGAGAATGATTTAGAGACACCACATAACACCAAGAAACAATAGAGAAGCATCCACAATAACTAAGAAAACAAGAATCACACAAACTGCATTCAGGAACACTGATAGAGACTAACAACACACTGTCAGACCACATCATACTCAAAACTTCACACAAACCTCTAAAAATTTTGGTAGATGATCTAGAAACATTCAACATTAGACCCTTAAATCCACATCATCTAATCTTCAATGTATAGAACACAATGCCTTCTTGACTTGCACAGTTCCACTGGGAACCAGGAATACTTTCTTTTACAATTTTTTCAATATCCTTGACATATACAACACCAAATGCTAATAGTGTTGACATCAATGACAACCACATATCAGCAACCATATCCACAACATTCAACACATTATATGAAATATCATGGGGTATGACATGGATTGGAGTTTGCAATTCAACCTTACCAGCTTTAACAGGTAATGTTATCACCTTAAGCAGTTATTTTCCCACACTATCAAAACTACAGATGGATAAATTATATGGTTGAATTTTAGTCTTATCCACCCCAATTCTATCTAAAATATTTACACTACAAAATTTAAGCCTAGAACCATTGTCGATAAGGGTATGCCTAATCCCAACCTTGTTAATAATAGTCATTACTATCAAAGCCTCATTTTGTTTTTGTGTTTTTGAGGGAGGTAATTCACTTTGATGAAAGAAAATATCCACATTACCCAAATTAATACCTTCAATTAAGTTTGCTACATCATTTGGTTGTGCACTAGAAGGGGCCACAACTTTTTACAAAGTATTTTGAATCATTTCATGGTAAACAGTAAATGTTTGCATCAAATCCCACAAGGAGATCTTAGCAAGAGTGTTACAAAGTTGTTATATAAGGTCATACTCCTTTCCACCACATTTAGGTAAATAAGGGGAACTAAGTAAAACTAATTGTGGGAGTGGTATTGATGAGGGTATGGCTTTTTTTTTTCTTGGTTTCTTGTTATTCCTAATGTTATATCTATGAGAAACTATGTGATAACTTGTTTGTTGTGACACATGATTACTAGTGAGTTATTTTTCAAATTTTAAGATATGGCCATGATGTTTAGGAGGTCCTATAATGAGAGGTAACTTAGGAGGTCTAATATTAGAGGAGGTCCAATAGCTAATTGTGCATTCATAATCTCAACGGACTTAACTTCTTGTTGATGATCTTCTAACAATGGGGAATCTAAGGTCACCTTAGTATCTTTATCTATGTAACCCATATTACTATCTTTTGAAATAAATGTATCAATGATTTCATCATCTTGCACCATAACATTATCACAAGTGGGGGATATGTTGGGAGATGAATGAATATTAGGTAAAGTGATATTAATGAATGTTTCAATGATTTTATTTCCTTAAGTTAAGATACTCTCACAGTCAGGACAAATATTGGGAGAATGAATAACATGCTTCTCAATGATTTTTAATTTTTTTCCTTAGATTATACTCATAAGTAGGGAGATTATAATTATACAAGCTATGTATCACAATAGAAAAACCACATCTTTGAAAAGGAAACATGTTGCTACTTGCCTTATGGATCAAATGATCAAAATTAGATAGGTCTAAAACTAAAATTAAAAAATAGACATCATATTTGGAAATCATATTCCAATTTTTACAAACTAACACAAGTATCAGTTTGTTTCTGGGATCTAAAGCCGGTTCTAGAGGACTAGGATGCCCAAGGGAATCTATGTCCTACTAGTGCTCTTTCAGAAATTTTAGTTTCAGAGGCACTAGTGACAAAAACTAACTGTGTGATAATGTGCAAACCCAGATTTGGAATTGATTATATCATTATTTTGTGATATTTTAAGTTTGAAATGTGTTGTAATAACATAGGGTTTCAAAAAAATTCAAGAATTAAAACCAAATTACCCAAATGATGAAATACTTTAAAAAATATAAATAATTATCCTCTAAATCTGATAATTTCCAAGACTGAAATGCAACATTTTTTTTTTTAATTTGTAATAAATTAAGAAAAATAACACCTTTCTTTCACATGCAATAACATCTTTTTAGAATTTCAAATTAGACATCAACAAGGAAAAATAGACTAGTAACACAAAGACATGGATCTATTCAAAAAAAAATTGAGCCACCAATAGCAAGACAACCCAAGGGCATCAATGTCTTTGATAGGGCTTCTAAAATTGAAAGATTGAGATTTTATTAGACTGATTAGGGGTTCTAAGTCTATTTGTAAACAATTTTTGCAGAGAAATTATTCCATAATTTGTTCAATTTAATACAATGTAACTCAAAAGTAAATGTGTAACAATAAATGATAATTATGAATATAGTTTTGAATGTAGATCTAACCTAAATAATTGAAACTAATACTATTGCATCCTATCATGCAATATGATATGATTTTTTTTGTATTTTTATGACTTTTATGATGCAAAAATGAAACCCTAAATGAGAAATGCAAAATAATGTAATACAAATCCTAGATCTTGGGTTGAATTTTAGAAGGTATATAATGTTAACATGTTAGGTTCACCAAAATGAAACAAAGAAAAATAGAGAAGTGGGTGTTTATATAAAGAACCTAATTTTTTTCTCCTTTTTTTAAGGTTTCATTAAGATGGAGATCCAGCGCCCCGCTGATCACGAAGGAGATTGATCAACTCATTAATTATGGGTGGAGCAACTATAGTTTCCCACCCACCTGCCCCTACTATTCTAAGGGCATGAGGCCCTTTCTTTCATCCATTCCAGACGCGTGGGCGAGGCTTAGGCACGTTGAATAGAGTATGGCAGGGTGACCCGTTTGTTACAGCTGGAACAACAGTGATGGAGGATAGGACACAAGCATGTTTGGCTTCGGGCTTTCTCGGTTATTCCATCTTCTTGGTACCCACCACTTATCAATGTAGAGATTCCAAACCGCCGGATTGAAGGGCACTACCTCTTTTTGTATAGGAGCCTCGACTACAGCAGCATTGGTCGAAGGAACATTCACTTATTCATTAGTGGCCTTATCCCATCCCATGAAGGTGAGACAATCAAACCTAGATCTGTATTTTTTTAATTCTTGGAATTAATTGAAATTGGTTTTCCTTGATTGACCTAATTAGACTATGTTCCCTAATATTAAACTACAATATTCTGACAATTTATAGATTATAACAAGGATTTATAGGAAGATCTGGGAAGGGAAAAGTGTTGTGTACCTATCTTGAAAGTTTGGTGTTGGCCTGAATATGAGGATGGTGGCACCCAAGGGCATAAGTCCTTATATGCCTCTTTTGTTCTATTTTTGTAGTCCTCTGGTGTTAGATCTTAGATCCCTATTTCTCCTTGTAGACTTCTCGGATTACTATTAGATAATTATGTAGGTGAGTTTCCATGAGTTGACAAGGTGTAGGGCTTTGAATGCAATAATGAAAAAATGATATTCAAACTTCCTTCAATCTTCTCCAAAACTAAAATTTCCACATTCAAATAGAGAAGAAATGCTGTTCCATTTTAGGGCTTTCCTTAATCAAACCTTGTGTTAGTGTTTCCACTTCCACAATGGCAATGTCAATGACATAAAGATAAATGATAGGAAGGAGAGATGAATCAAAAAAGTGTTGCAACTGACCACCCTTCAATGGCTTCCTTGAAGGACTGAAGTCATGCATATCACCTCAAGGTCTTGAATCTTGCTTGAATCACTTTGAGACCTACAAAAGGGTTAGCCTTCACAAACAATGATAACATGAACATAGATGAACTCACATAGGATTTTACGTGATGCTTGGATCTTGAATTGCTCCAATAAATCACTAAAATGTTGCTCTTGACTTGCTTTTGACAATAATTTCTCTCAGTGATTGCTTGCTAGATCTTGTTCACCTATTTCTAGATAGATTTTAAATGATGCAATAACTAGGTAATTTATAGGCATTTATTTAATTTCCCACAAATTAAATCCCAATAGTCAACATTTACAATTTGAATTTGAAATATTAAAATGTTGACACTGACATATTCAAATTTGGATCCCAGTAAAATAGGGGGACGGAGTCACCTAAGGGCATCTCAGTCTTGGCCCTATTTTCCAATATTTTAGGTGTTGGGGGAAAAACATTAAATAAATGCATTTGTTCTATGCTTGCAATTTCTCAAAAATTGTTAAAAATGGGCCATAGGATGCATAATTTAGGAGATTAAGAGGTCAATTAGACTCAATAATTAAAGGGGGGAAAAACATAGTGTGAAATTTTTAAGGGTGACAATTTATGATGCTACAACACTTACGTTCATACCCATGGTGAAGTAAAAAGAAGTAAAATTCCTTTCATCAAAGCATAATAGAGATAGGACAACACTAGTCGAGTGATGTGATAGCCCATTGACTTTGGATCCTATCAACTACAATGTTAAAATATAATACCACACACACATATAAGAAATGATGCAAGAAGGAATGCACACATATATTAAGTTGAAACAACCATGGTTAATATTTAAACATACACAAAACATACATGAAACATACACAAAGTAAACAAGGAGTATACAAAAAGCATGCATGAAACATAGAGTGCACACAAAGAATACAAAATAATGTCAATAAACACTATCTAAAGCAAAAATTTTGAGTTAAAAAGGTAATGATACCTCAGTATGAAAGGTTGTCTCAATACCAATCATCATCTCCTAAATGTAAAAACACAAAGGAATTCTAAAGAAGAGAATAATTTAGTGAGTTAATCAATTTCTCTAAAGGAAGAATGCACAAAAATATATAAGGAGAAATCAATACAAATAGGAAGGTACCTAACTTAGGCACTAGATTTCTCTATCATTAGGTGTTGTACACATTACAAATCCCCCATCAATCACATGCTAGCAAGTTGTGTTATGCTAGGTGACCATGGATGTTAATGGGATACAAACTTACTTCTTTTTAAACCCTTCTATCCTCTTATTTATTTATTTTTTTCACCTTTTGTTACCCATTCTTGTCATTATCTACTTGTGAGAGATAAATTATTTAATGTATTTTACATGAATTAAAATTACTATAATAGCAAATTCATATGGAAGTTTATCCTAATTGGATAGATGTTTTCAAGTTGAAAAGGATCGCAAGTGGAAGATCTCCAACTCAAGGATGAATTCTAATTTTGGTTGCAAATTAATGATAGTTTATTGATTAGTGGTTAGAATAAAAGAGTTTACTAAGTTATTATTTTCTTAAAACATTATTGGCCATAAGCCAAAACATGTTTTGAAAATTATGGGTCATAGGCCAACATAACCTTAGCTTTTATATTTAGCCATCTCTTGAGCTTTATAAAGTATATATGTGATCTAGCCATATCGATTGTAACTTTTCAATATAAAACATTTAGTGCTACAAAGATATAATATACATATTGATAAGAAGGGGTTTGTTTAGTGCATTTTGGATCACCTCACCAACAAGGAGGAGGGCCCACTCTTCGAGAAGCTTGGTGAAGTTTAGCTAATTTTCTTGTTTATGCTTTCTATTATTTTTGTTAGTATTTCATGTTATGATGATTATAATCCTTAGATCCATATCATGAAGTGTGAAAGTGATATTATGTGTAATTTCATTTTAAGTGTTATTTAAACATCTCAAAAAAATTAATTATTTTCCTATCTTATGGTCTATGTGGTTTGAATAGAAAACTTTAAGTTATTTTCTAGGTAAACATACAACGTTTTTTCATGTCACAAAATATTATGTTCATGTTGCAAGTTATTCTATTATTGTAGTAGGGCTTTCACTTCCTATAGAAAACTATTATATTTTCTATTACAACTCATAGGTATTTTTTCCAATAAGTTTTGGTATTCTAGACAACTTGAATTAGGGTTGTTTCATATCATCCCACTTGAATTACTTCTTTTATCCCTTAGGTATATAGCTATTATGCCTTTCAAAATTCTTATTCCCTCACATTGACATGGGACTCTAAAAAACTATAAACTATTAAATATCATCTTGTTAACAACTCGTAGTTTTGTCCCAAGATTTTGGTTCCATTGTTAGGGAAAGATATTTAAGTCTTGTTAGTGTAGTAAGTTGAGTTAGGACCAGTGTGTCATGGAGAAAGTATGCATAATTATCATTTTTTCCTAGGAAACTACCCTTGATTTGCATTGTATTAAGTTCTCTATATGCATGAGTCATGTGAGAGATGAAAAAGGTAGATTTATGAAAAAAATTGTAAGAAGCTTAAAAAAATAAGAAAATTCAAAATAAGAGAAAAGGCCACAATATAGGAACAAAACATTAGAGAATAAGCTAGTTGAACCAGATCTTGAAAAGTGTGTGATTGAATCGAATACCAAAAAGTATGGTCTTGAATCACCACCTAGTGCTCCCTTAGTGCCACCTAAAATACATGAATCTTCAAAAGAATATTTTAAAATTATTACTCTTGAGTTTTCCAAACAATTTACAAAATCATACAAATTACGAAGTGGTAAACCTTTAGAAATGAAGTCATTTTTTTCTTGTTAGACATCTTGGGAATTTGAAATAATGGTTGTTGTAGATAAAAACAACAATAACAATGATCGGATATTAGCCAATAATGATCCCAATACATTTGATTTTCCAATTGTTAATTTGGAAGAGGAAGCACCCACAAAAAACATACCCCATTTAGCTCTCCCAATTTTTCAAGGATTTTTTGTTAAGGATCTTGACATGTTCTTATTTGAATTTGATATTTTATGTTGCAACTATGATTACCAAAGTGATGTTCAAAATCTTAAGATTTTTCTAGCTACACTGAAGTATGTTTCATTATGGTGGCTCATGGGGCTTCAATGAAATTCTATCTGTATGTGTGATACTATGAGGAAGTGATTCATGACAAAATATTAGGACTATTGCAAGAAAAAGGAATTTTGGAATGAAATATTTCAAATGACACAACAAGAAGAGGAAACATTAGAATACTTCCTTGAATGATTCTCATTTAGTCTTCAAAGAATAAAAAAAATAGGGTTATCTAATGAGGCTCTTCAAATTCTTTTTTCTTAGGGGAATTCATGATGAAAGTATGGATGATTTAAATCTTATAGTTGGTGGAGATATTTCTAAATTAATATTTGATGAAATTTGTGATATCTATAGGAACTACTCAAGATCCCACCAATCTATATGGAGTTATTCTAAAAAACATACTTCACAAGGGGCTACAATAGGTATTACTGAATCAGAACTAGGTATGTTACTTGACTTAAAAATTGATCTTTTAAGTCACATGGGGAAACACATTGACACTATATATACTCATAAAAACAAGAAGAAGCTGACAATTCACTTTCCATTTTTTGTCCTATCTGTCATAAGAAATGCTCTACTAAATAATTCCCCTATATTAAAACACAAAATTATTCCCTAGAGGATGTTAGTAGGAAGACCACCTTACGACCTCTACTAGTAGACATGGTAAAATTGGAATATACAAAAGAACTTATTTTTTATATGGCTCAACAGAGGGCTTGGCCACCTTTAGCTATGCTACCAGGTATGATTAATTATTTTAATACACCTTAAAACATGGGGTTTAGTAGTCAATCTATCTATTTCTCTATTCAACATGGGTGGTATGGGAGATAGAAACAACCTATATCCTATTCATAGTGGTCAAAACAATACAATGTGATCCACAACTGTGGCAACGAGCATTTAGGAATTCACCACCACAATTTCCACAATACCCATATATCTAGTACCACATTATTATCCCATACCACTAATCACAACAATTTCTACCACCAACATATACTAACAAGAGATCTAATCTATAACAACCACCAAATGAAACACCAATGCCTTCTCAACCAACACCAAATCCAAACAATAAAATGACATTACAATAACAATGTAGTAGGATATCCAACTTATCCTATTAATGCACTAGATTTTAATGGGCTACAAATCAAGTCAGAAAAGGATCTTTAAATACCAACATGTCCTATAATCACAGAACTTGGGGAGTCACAAGAAGAATATGGAAAAAAATAATATGGTTTAGAGAAAACTACAACACAACTATTACCAACTCCATATTCTAATTGATTTCATTCCCAAATAGTTCAAAATGAAATGCCTCAACCTAAATTTGACCATGTAAGGTAGGGGAACCAAACACACCTAGGCTCCAGGTCATGGAGAGCTGAGAGAGGAAGGCTTCCCTATCTTACCTCAAGCAAAGCAGATATTTTAGGCTAACAATAGAGAATGAAGAGCACTCTCAAGTGCTTCTATCACTCTACTAATTTGATTACTTCAATAAGACAAAATGAGTCAGTTTCTAGAATCCAAAACATACCTCAAACAACTCTATGTCTAAGGATGACAATGTGGTGTGTTGGCATCTCTCTAGTGTGTTGGTGTCTGTATAGCCAGAAAGTGAAAAGTACAATACAAAAATCCAAAAAACCTACTAACAAAAAGTTAATAAGATTTAATGAACTAAACAAAATAAAAAAATACAAGAAATGACTACAAAAGATGGTAAAGGAGATGATGAAAACAAAGGTGATGAATACTAACTCACTAAGAATCTAGTTTACTAGCAAGCTCCGCACACATGTACACCTACACACAACCAAGAGGGAAAAATTTTGGGGATGTATAGGGGTTTTCCTTAGTCAAACCCCCACTTTGGTGTTTCCACCTCCATGAATAACCAAGAAAGCCATGAGAAAGAAAATGTGATAAAGGAAATAGAAAGAAAGATTATGAACACTATGAAAAACACAATGCTACTCTATCAAACCAAAAAAAAAGAAGGATAGTGAAGCAATACAACCTCCACCCAAAGGAACTCAAGGCCAATGAAGGGATAATGCAATACTATGATTTTGGAAAAGTCAACATGACCACAACAATGATGAAGGAGGTCTCACAAGACACCAAAATCATAGCTTCTATGGTAGCACAACACATTCTTAGTGAAGTTGATGGAGTAACAAGCTATTGAGTAATGATCAAAGGATGAAAAATAGATCAAATGAATGCCTAGAATTGTGAAGAGGATGGAATGGACATGAAAAATATGCATTTGAAGGAAGATTAGGAGGGAAAGAACCATTTTCAGGTTAGTTGGTCAACACAGAGGCATTACACTTCATCTCTAATGGATAAAGTAAAGTTCCTGTAGACTCTAGATGAAGTAATTTGTCAAGGGCAATAGCACACTATGTAGATGTCTACACACTGTGCTCACATCCCCAACAAAAATTCCCCCACCAACCAAAAAGATAGAAACCAAGTGGATTCAATGCAGATGGGTGATGTGGAATTTCTTAGTCAAGTTTGTTTTTCTAAGGTGGAGGGATGTAAAAGGGGAATTTGTAAGAGGGGTGCAAATTCACTCCTATACATTGTGCCCCCACTTTAGTGAGCACAAATTTAAATGATTTTTTGGTAAAGTAGATTGAAGAGTTTAGAAATGTATACCTAAACTATCAAGGAAGCAGTCCACAATCTGGCAAGCTCGAAAGTGCAAGGAAAGCAAATAACTTCGTAGGTACTCTCTCCTGAGGAGGTTGAAACAAAAGACTTTGTAGATCCTCAGAACTACAAAGTTGATCAAAGTACACCAAAGGCCCAAATACCAATGATAGAAAAATCTTGCAGGATACAAGCGCTTCATAGGCCCTTAGACCTACAAAGAAGGTGACCCCCAAGTACTCTCTCCTGAAGGAAGCCCAATGTGAGGGGACTCTGTAGAGTCAGATTGGAAAGTAGCTTCATAAGCACACCTACAAAGCAACATTTTAATTTGAAAATAAAAAATGTTAGAAAATAAAAGGTAGCCACATAGGCAAACAAGAAAACAATTGAAAATGGAAGGAAGAGCTTTCAAGGGGGTCCCTCAAGAACCCTTCAAAAGAAAAGGGGTCCACTCAAGGGACACGCTGTTTGAAAGTGCAATCATATTTTTTTGTAAATCAATTCATCATCAATGAATATGAAAGGAAGAAAATTCCCCCTCACGAGGGGAAGGTCAAGGCTTCTCTCATAGGAAAATTGTCTCCCTCCTTAGAGGAAAGTTCTTCAAGCTCTCTCTTTGTGAACCCACGATGAAGGAAACACATTCTACTGGGGTCCTTGTTGAGAATGCAATTTGTGAAAAATATTTTTGAGAAAAGATTCGTTGGCCACCTAATGTGTTTTTGAAAATAAAAGTTGACATGGTAGCCTCCCCCTTAGGATGGTGTGTGCTGAGAACAAGGAATGTGGCATCCTAAGGAGAGAAAAGCAAGAATGAAAAAGAAATGTTGTGGCCTAAAAAACATAGTGATATGTCACCATGGTAATTTTGTTGCACACATGATGGACAACACTTGAACACCAAAAAATCATGAATCAAGAAAAGAGAAGAGAAAGATAAAAGAGTGATAGACAAAAAGCAACATCATGAACAAGGGACACAGGGGTGATCCTGATATTTCAAGGTCAGAGCTGATCATAAATATATAAGTATAATAATAGTATATTAATGAACTGTCATTAGCCTCCTACTATATCAGACCATATGAAGAATGCATGAGAAGACAAAAATAAAATAAAATTGGGCCAACATGGAATGGAAGCCTAAATGCCCCCAGCACTTTGCATCATCCCTAATTTTCAAAAATCAATACACATAATAGAAGAAGAATGATGCCACAAATCGAGGAAGTTTTACAACACATAAACACTCCTATATCCAAGCACCTACAAGGGTGACAAGGTTCGTCTAGGAACACATAATGCAAGTATGGGGGAAAAAAAATGCACACACAATCTACTCCACAGATAAAGAAGAGGCACCCACACTCATCAACCAAGAGGTCATCGGCCTCTAAATATAGATCATTATATGAGGAAGGAAAATGAGCCTAAAAGGGTGAAATATCAAGGGGGGAACCCTCTGATCCCCCCACAACAAGAATCAAGGAAGGAGACTCTTTGAGGCATCCTCTGCTTAGTTCCTATGGGGTAAAGGTCAGCGACTTCATGAAGATTGTTGAAATGGTCGGGACCTTCTCTAAAGAGTTAAACATGCACTTCACAGGATTGCCATGTATTAACTCATCAGACGAGGGAGGTGGTTCTTGAGATCCACTACTAGGCTCACTAAGTGACTCGAGAGCAATGAAAAACTCTGGGGATGCAAAAAATTCTTCTATCACAAGGATGACACATGCTAATGTAGGACCACCTTTCAAAGAAGGTGGACTCCTCTTTTGACACCATTTACTAGCAACACTATCCTCCATCTTTCACTTCACCGAAGGATGTGAGATCCCCATAGATGAGGCAAAAGGTCTAGAGGAGGAGAAAACCGTGGCAGACACCACCAAGGTGTTCAACATGTCCACAGGCTTTGAGAATGATGGGATGTCTGAGAGGGACATCAAGAGAGGCAGCTCAACCAATGGAGGAATAAATACCTATAACTTTTTAGAGTGAGGATCATTTACACTCGCAGGAGGAGCTAGAAGCAACACTGGGGCTAACTAAATTGAAGTAGAGGAGACAAGAGAGAAAGACACAACAATAGGCCCTAAAATAAGGGTAGTCAACTCCCCTTCCTCCCTCTGTAGAGTGGCCTACTCAGTGGCTAGAGCCTTTCATCAACACTTGTGCTCATGTGCAAGGTGATTCCTATGACTCTGGGAGTTAGAGGCCGAAAGCTGAGATGGAATAGAGGGCTCCTACTTGGCCATTGGAGTGTCCATCACAACCGTCTCTAGAAAAGGGAGAGATTGAGAAGATATTGGAGAAACAATGAGGGGAGTTTTCTCTAACACCTCGGTGGCAAGCCTCTTCCCATTCACTACCTTGGGCAAAAGAGTGGTAGGGGGCCACAGAGGCCAAGACATAGAGGGCTCCCAATGAGGACCCCTCCTCTTACCATACAAGTAGTTCCAAGGTCCCAGAGGCAAGGTAGGAAGGTTAGATATCTGAATCTTAGCTTTACACTAGGCAGGTACCATCAGACTTATGCGAAAACTAGTAGTTACCAAAATCCCCTCTTTAGGAAGGGAGGAAAAAGTGGCACCTTGAGAATGGGTAGGCTTCTCCTTTCCCTTCTGAGAGGAGGATGTAGCTTGTTTCTGCACTACCAGAGGAGTCACTCTGGCTATTCTTTGCCCTTGGTTTTGTAATTCACATAGCTTTGGTAAAGTAGGTCCATTCTAGGAGGGAGCGGACCAATTGGATCAAGCCAAAAATGATCCAAGGAATAACCCCCACGAGATACCAATGGTTGATATCTAGTGTCATGCACAACATGCACGAAACTTTTGTTGGAGAACTTTAAACATTTGTGAATAATAGAAGCGATTTCGTTCATGGAATCTAGCCATGGAATTCCAAACTTCACTCTAAACAGATCAGATTCTAGAATGACATCAAAATTTGTATCCATAGCCCTAGGTCCAACTAGGACATAAAGAGTTATAGAACCATATGTATTAAGAGATAGACCATTATGCATACATATGGTAGACTTTGTTTTCTAATACTTCTCCCTTTGTAATGAATTTAACCACAATGTCTCTTTCATAATAACATTCACTTGGCATGTGACCAGTCAACTAGGACTCTTGTCACAATGTTTCCATTGAGGCAAGAAGGAATGTATAGAGGAGAAGGCTTATTATTTAGAGGAAAGTTCTGCAAGGTGAAAGTCACATCTGGAAAACTAGTCGTAGGCTGTAGTGGAGGAGTAATTGAAACCATATTAACATACACCAAGGGTTGAGGAGAAGCATTGGAGGGGTCAATAATCAAGTTTGCAAAATGGGATGGAAATAGGTTCGTGTAGATCTACAACTCATTATTGGCCTTCGCTACAGACTTATTCACATTTTTTTTCTTCCCATCAAGATGAATGGTATTATTTTTGATGTGATCTTGTATCTCATTATGCAAGCACATGCAATTCTTTGTATCATGCTTGTTAACACAATGGTATTGACAAAAATAATTCCCATCGCACCAATTAGGATAAGGTTCCCTCAAAGGTTGGGGTTTTTCCAAGGTTATGATCTTATCCTTCAACAACTTTTGTAGAATGGAAGTATAAGATTTAGCTAACTTTGTAAATTTCATGTTATGTCTAAGGCTGTGATCATTAGTCGCAACAACTACATTTGTAACTGCTTTTCATTACCTGAAATAGACATGATAGATTTTCCTTTGAAATGGGAGCATGAGGAAGATCCCCCAAATTGAACCACCATTTGTTGATACTCTCACAACATGGCACACAAATGCCCGAAAGAATGGTATTTCATTAAGGAAAGTTTCTCCTACTAGGCTCACTACAGGTTTCCTAT
>VDFB02000017.1:421605532-421659798 GCA_007258455.2 Sequoia sempervirens
TACACCTATAGGTGTTGTAACTTTCAACATTGGAGTAGCAACAATACATTCCACACTTCACATACCCATCAAAGAGAAAGCTCCCTTGCAATTCCAAACACTAGTAAGATTCCAAGAGAAAATATACTTTGTTCGCTACATTTTGGTAGATGAAATGAGCTTCATAAGTCCAAAGCTACTAGAACGTATTGATATTTGCTTGCACGAAGCCTTCCCTTCACATAACCACACACCGTTTGGAGGTTTTTTCATCCTGATCTTTGGAGACATGGGCCAACTACCGCTAGTCAAATACATTCCTATGTTCTCTTCTTCTTCCTATGGTGGGACACTACGGCATAGCATTGAAACAATGATGACACTTAACAAAATGTTTTATCAGAGCAGAGAGAATCCCACTCAAATTCTATTTCATGAACTCTTGTTCAATTTAAGGAAGGCTCAACCTACAATTGTAGATTGGCAACTGCTAATGTCACGTTCAAGCTCAACACTAACTTCCACAAAATAAAGTTCTTTCTTATCATCCATACATCTTTTTGCAACCAATGAAATGGTATCACTCCTTAATAAAGTGAATATTTTTGTCTTTGGCATAGCCCATTTCCTTATCCACTACAAAGAAAATAGGGAGCTCATTACACTTAAATCCAAACAATTAACAACTCCAAACTAAGATCCTACTATGTTTCAACCAAAAGGTTATGCTAAGTTTTAATCTATGGACTGATATAGGCCTCGACAATGGTGCTCTTGGAAAATTCAAACACATTGTCTACAAGGAGAGTGAGAAACCACCACAACTCCCATTGTTTGTTTTTTTTTATTTCAAGCATTACATAAGGCATGCCTGGGATCCAAAAAATCTAATAGATGTCCCTATTACCTCGTTGAGCCATGGTGGGAAATGCCAAATTCCACTAAAAATGGCATGGGCCTTAACCATCCACAAGTCACAGGGCCTTACACTTGAAAGGACCATTGTTGACATCAACAACATTGACTGGAAAGGGCTGAATTCACAATAATTTCCATAGTCACTCATCTTGGAGGTCTTCGTATCCACCCCTCATTTGCATTCCACAAATATACACACATATAACACAACCCTTATTTTGCATGAAGGATGAAAGTGGAATCTTGACTGTTAGCCCTATCAGCTTCAGTCACTTGACATTCTCAAATACTTTTCAAAAAGAAACTATAGGTTCATTCTATAATTCTTTACTCCTTTGCCTTGAAAAATATACATTATTGCACACATACAAATTGTTCCTACATCATGTGTCCAATCTCTTCCTCACTTTCAACATTCAATTTTTAGGCCCATCTCTTACAATGCATAGCTCTGGAAATCAACTATTTCAGTGATGCACCCTCTACAAAAGGTTTGCTACAACCTTGTTGCTTTCTTTTCCAATGTTACAAATCTATGGATGGAGTTTAATATTACTTGCATATTTGATCATTACTACCTTGTTCCATATTCCTAGCAAAATAGGAGTAGCCAGTCTACTAGTGTTGTACGGCTGGAAACTACACAATTAAAGTTCTAGCTTCTTATACTAAAGCTATTGTTTGTACTCGACTTCTACACTACAAATTTTGGTTCAAATTGGTAAATCCTTCTCCCTTATCTTTAATTCTTCATTTATCCCCATTCCCCTATAATTTATAGATAATTGCATATTCCTTTCAATTTTATCACACTTTTTTGTTCAATTAAAACAAAAACTTGCAGTTTCCTCTTTTGCAATCTGTCTTTGGGAGGTTCCTAAACAAAATTCACTTCCTATTTTTTGTAGATTTTTACTTTTGCAATTCATAGTTAACTTTCAATTGTCAATTCACAAATGTTGAAGATAAATTAAAATGGTTTATATTACTGTATCTACAATTAAGAAACTAAAGACATCTCTAGTTTTTAGCAAGGATCCAATTTTGGATTGAATGGAAGAACTTTTTGGTGCACCAAATATTTTAATGCAAGCTAGATCTTCGTGGAATACAAACTTCATATAACAATGAATTATATCTTAAGGTTTTTTCTAGAGTTAACAAACCTTTGTGTTGTTTTGGTATCATAGTTTACTAACCATTTTCTTTGTATATTGTCACCATGCATCTGATCCCCATTTGTGTGCGGAGAGGGAGGACAATTTTCATATGTACATGCTAAAAAATATTGTGACCAATGTCATAGTATAGGTTAACTACACCCGATCCATAAAAATTCAAGGCATATTTAAAACACTAAGCATTAATCCCAACAAGATCAATCATTGTAAACAAATATAAAGAATCCATTAAAACTAACATTCTAAATCATGAAAGATTGACAAACCTCTAATCTAAGACATTGAAACTTATCCTATTGGGGGAGTGATGCCACATTGATGTAGAATGGTGACACTTTCCCAATCCCTTGGATAATGATCTTGTTTCAATTGATTCAATTGAAGATAATCAATGAAACCCATGAGAGATATGTGATAAAACATGATATATGCTAAGATGATCAATATGGGTGTATGCAAGCTTCAAAAGATTAAAATCCTAATTAACAAATAAGCTAAATGTATGCATCTATGTTATCATGGAAGCCATTAATGGAAGCTAAGATAATATGGTGCAATTAAAATAAGCT
This sequence comes from Sequoia sempervirens, assembly GCA_007258455.2. NCBI lineage: Eukaryota > Viridiplantae > Streptophyta > Pinopsida > Cupressales > Cupressaceae > Sequoia > Sequoia sempervirens. Next base: position 421,608,180 of record VDFB02000017.1, read on the forward strand.
AAAATTATGCTAAATGTGAGTGCAAGTAAGAGTGGTTTTAACAACATAAGTCTAATGTTAAAATATGGATCCATTTGTCTCCAAAATAGTGACCCATTTATAGGAAAGCAAATGAGAAATGAAGGGTTAAGATCAAAAAGGCTAATCAATGGTCAAGGATGGAAGAAGTTGGAGGCATGGATCATGGATTCTCATCAAGGGATGAGAATCAATTATGATACTTTATCAAATGCTCTCATTCCTTCAAACAAACACATTTTTAACTTGTACAAGAGGTCACAACTTAACTTGCATAAGAAGTTTTTAGTTAACTTACACATGAAGTTTTGAGTTAAATTGCACATGAAGTTTTGAGTTAACTTGCATCTGAAGTTTTATAAGAATATTCCCTTTTTCAAATGAGTGAGGAGAAATAATATTCATTGAAATATTATCATGGGTGAGGAAATAGATATTTTGCAAATTAAAACAAAGTTTAATTGTGCAAAAGGGGAAGGAATATTCCATGGGAACATTCTCCTTTTGGAGGAATGTGCAAAGGAGGAATATTCCCTTGCAAGTGGAAGAATTAGTAATTTGATAATCAAAACAAAATTTGAATTATGCAAATTAGGGGAATTATATGATATTCACTAAATAATTGATTTAACGGAGATCAAATGAAAAAGCAATGGATGAGATTGATTTGATCTAGCAATGGTCACAAATGAAAGGAGGATGAAACATGGATCAAGGATTCTCATCAATGGATGAGAATCAAAGATCGCATGGATCAAGAAAAGATCAAGGTCTCACAATCATGCAAACAAACACACTTTGCAACAACTTTAAAAAGTTGTTTCAAAGTTTGTTTGGAGTAATTATTACCTTTTTCTGGAGGAAAATAGGAGAATATTCCTTTGGAATATTCCCTATGCAAGTGGATGAGAGGGAAATTAGTAATTTAGTTAATTAAAACTAAATTTGAATGTGCAAGATGAGGAATGTGAGGATATTCATTAAATTATTGATTTATTTAATGAAAATGAGATGCATTTATGTGATATTTAATTAAATAGTTTAGGTTATTTAATTAAATAAGAGGAATTAGGGTTAAAATTAAATAATTTTCATTATTTAATTAAATCAAATGAAATTTCAGTGTGAGAGAGGGTGAATTAACCCAATTAGGTCAATTAGATTAATAGGTGAAAATGAGGCATTTAATTAAATAATTTGTAAGGTTCCGTGAATCACACTTACTAATTATAATCTTCAATTTTCAAAATAATTTAATAGAACAAAATAATTATATCAAGGTGGGAATTAAGACGAATAATTTGCATCACTTAGAAGAATGGGATAACATGCACATCAATGAATCAAGGTATATCAAAACAAGGTTAGATAAGTGATTTATTAGCATAAATAAGAATCATTTTTCTTCAAAGTAAATAAATTATAGGAACAACATGATTGACCAACCTGATGATGCAAACATAGGAAAGGCTTGCTCATCCATGTGTCAACCACCTAGACCTGCAAAAAATAGCTAGTAAATAGGGGTTTTCCTTAGTCAAACCCCATTTTGGTAATCAAATCTTGAAATGAAATGAAATAAGATAAATGAATGAAGAAAAATTATATTATGATGTTGAAACTCACCGAAACTCTAGCATTAAGCTCTTGCTCAGTGGTGATAGATCTTGACTTGAATGCTTCTTGAATCATGAAATCTTCATCACAAAGTTAGCTCAAATATACATGCATGATGATTTGGCATGGTGGGTCACTATTACATCAATGATAGTAAGAATACTTTATATAAAAAAAAGTAACACTATTTAATGTTTTTAATAAAAAAGATTCCTAATTTTCCATCTTCATAACAATTCTACACATTTCATCTAATCAATGATCATCATATTCAATTTTTATAAAAATCAACCTAAACATATCAATCATTTCTTCTAAATCAACACATTCAATCTAAACAACATTTTCAACCTATTGACCATTCATTTTTCTTCCATTCGTCTATTAAGCAAGTCCCACCCATTCAACATATTCATTCATATAGACTTGGTCCCTCCTTTCAAAATAATCAAATCATTCTACATAGTCAACTAAGAAGCTACAATGGAATTACAAGAGTCACCACTTGGTATTCCAACTTAAGATGTCACTTTTGGGGAGGATTCGCACATGGGTCTCCATCTTGAGAACCATGTGGCCTTGCCATTTAAGCACAACCCCATTGACATGCAGTTGTAGATATGGGACTATTCAAGAAACCTAATTATATTTTCCTAAATGCACTACGAATAACATTCTAGAATTAAAAATATGATGCTATTAAACTGTGGAACTAGGCAGCAATAGAAAAAACTAGAAAAATATAAAGAGAATTGTCATGTATCAGTATCCAACCATTCCCAAAAGATTTAATCTTCTAAATCCCAAGAACCGAAAATAAAATGAATACCTTCCTTTCAAATGTTCCTATATATAGAAATGATACCATAAAAATATCTAGTCTTGCTTCTATTTCATCCATGTTTATATGAATGCCAATTATCTTAAACATATTTTCTCTCTTTTAGGGCACTTCATACACACTTTACAAACACAAGAACAAGAAGAGAGATAAGGTTTGCATTATCAAAGACAATTACACTTTTCTAGAGTTCAAGGACATGGAAGACTTCAAGGACGTCAGTAATAATGAGGTCGACTCCCTTGATGCATTACACTATGATGTGAAGAGAAAATTAGATCGACATCTCAACTAGGCTAATGAATTTTAATCCATGCTATAAAGGCATTTAGTGCTATACCAAGGAGCATACATTTATGTCCATATCAATATATACAACTGCTAGGACAAAATGGTTCTTGTAACTACACAGGGTAAACATGCATAATAAAAATGTAAATCTATCTTTTCCCAACGTGTAAGTATTAAGATCCTAAACAATGATAAAAATATAATGTGGTTTAAGATTGGAAAAAGTGAATACAAGGAATTTATATGAAAGCTACAACAAAATTAAGTCTCTAAGCAAAGAAATTGTCTAGTAATTCCAAACTCTAGCAATTTACAAAGGACTAGTTCCCAAACAAACACTTACAACCATTAAACAAGATCTCTTGAATCATTTATGCAAGGGCTTCTAGATTTTCATCAAGGAACAAAAACATAAAATAAATATGACTATTAGATTTCTTGCAAATTCAATAGCTCAAGTCCAATATTGTTTATCAGACCCAACCTTACTGAATCTATTCCAGACCATAAATTTTCCATAGCTGTGACCATGTGGATAGATTCCCATCTTTTCAAGTAAATTTGAGAACTATTGAAAATAGTAAAGTTACTCACCTTGCATGTCACCCTGAAGAAATAAAATGAAGTCTCACTACACCCTTTGACACCTTTACCACCCGACATCTCTCTAGGATCCTTACCAAGCGAAATCTTCTTTTCCATCTTCTCTTGTTCACGATCAGAGGGATTTAAGCTTTCAATAATGTACGCGAGTATGTGTAATCATGCCAACTGTAAGGTCTGCAAAGATGGAAATGGTTTCTATGTAGGTAGCTATAGCTATCACCTCCTTTCTCTCTCTTGTTTCTAACTTCATATCCTACTAACTAGACTCTTAATGACCATGCATGAACAATTGATAGCCTTATTCCTTTTTTTTGTGCTAAAGCCTCCACCTGCATTCACATTGGAGTTTGCTTTGAATTGATGCTAAAACCATATGTTTGTTGTGCCCCTCTAACTCTTCCTCTTTCCGCTAACAACCAACAGTGCTCAAGATCTTATTCTCTACATTGGAAATCTTCTCACACTCTATTATCTTTTCTACAGCCAACCTCTTTCTTGCTTGATAACTAAATTGTAATTTTTTCCCTTTTTACATGAGCCTCCTCTTTAATGAATTCTATTACATTTCAAAAATGGATTTCATTCACCCAATGGAATTACATGCAAATTTAATTTCCATTATCTTCGTTTAGTTTTCAATTTAACTTATTTTATTTTTTATATTAATTTATCATTTTCTTTCAAACATTTCTTTATTTATTTGATTTCTTTCAATTGAACCATCTCTAAAATAAGAAATATTCATATTATAATAATAATAAATTTCTTATATTACTATAATATTAATAGATTAAGCAAATTATTTTCATCCCAAAAAAATACCTTCTTTATTATTATTATTATTATTCCAAGCATTCAATTTTTAGAAGATGCATTTTAATATATATATATATATATGTGTTCTAGCTTTCCAAAATTAATATTTAAATCAAGCAAGGAATGAGATGTGACATAATTAGGCTTATTTAGAAGATGGATTTAAGGATGAAATGATGTTAGTTAGTCAATGTGATCTATTGAGACATTTTTAGGTGTCTACATTTTTCCCCTCTTTGAAGCAATGTACTCGTTGCATTGGTTCAAGGAATGATGTTGATTTTGATGCTAATGATGATGCAAAAACAAATATCGATGATCTCTTTGAGATGTTGATATCCAAGCTAATGTTGATTGATCTGATTGATTGATAACATTGTTGAGGATTCACAACAATGCAAGGATAGTGTTGAATAACAAGAGGATTGGTAGGGAAAGATGTATCTCGATGATGATTGATTTCATAGATTGATCAAGATTTTCTAGCAAGGATAGGAAAAAAGTTCGTTAGATGATTTGATATTGATATGATTGAAATATGGTTGGTTTCCCCCTTGAGAGATCGATCTGAGGATAAAACTTTTTGATCGAGCTCATGATAGGTGAAAATCAGACATTGAATCAAAGAGTTGCAACTTTGCAGTTTGTTGAGTTGAAGATGATATATATTCCCCACTGTGACCCAACAAAAGAGGGATTGTTATCATGATAGCTCAAGTATTGTTGTAGATAGACTTCATGGTGTATAAACAATCATCGACTATGGGTAGCCTCATGTATATATTGATGTATATCACATAGAGTTGATGCTTGGATAGAAATTTTAGTAAAGATAAAAAGATAAGATGGATGGAAGTAGAAGAATGAAATGGATATTGATTAATCATTGATTTTGAGATTGATTCAAAATTCCAATGAGTCCTTGATCCACCAAGAATTTATTAGATTATGGTGATGAGACATGCATGATGATTGCTCATATCTTCGGATTGGGATTTCTATCATTCCTTATTTTTGATATAACACATAGACATGATGCATCAAGGTATTGATAACCAGGATGGCATTGTATCTAGTGTAATGGAATTTGGCTCTACAAATAGATAGGATAGTTCTTGTTCACATCTTGAAATACAGAAACCTTGTCGGAATGTAGTTTAGAATTTTAGAATATCTTGGACCAAAGTGTAAGCAATAGTCAACAATCTACTCCAAATGACCTCCCTACACACAACTAAGCAAGTATGCACCAAGATTATCTTACAAGAATATCCACAAGCACAACAAACAAAAATTAATGATTGATGCCCCATTCCTTTCTCTCTAAATCATTGAGACATCATTGAGAGGTCCTCAGAATGGGTCATTAAGATAAATCATAACATATCAAAGACAAATAATCAGTGTTATCTATATCTCTTACCAGTTTAATTTAGCTAAGGTGATTTTTGATGTCAATGTCCATCGTGGGAAGGATGCATCCTAGGACATGTTGATCAGGTGGTTTGATTAGGATAAGATTTATGATAAGCCATTGATACAAACTCCACTGATACGTTTACCTATGATCTAAACTATAGATTTTGACACTTGGGTTCTCACTTTACAACTTGCGATACTAGCTTTCTATTTGTTTTGCCAAATGCTGAAGATGGTGATTGATTTATTATGAATGGAAGTTTATTGCGAAGGAAAGTGAGATATGATGGGTGGTTTTGGATTTTCTAGAATATTTCAATTTTTTTGGTATTTTGAAATATTTTGAGGCTATTTTTGATCTTTTTTGAATTTTATGTGAATGTTTTGGTTTTCGATTATTTGAGGTTGTTTAGGGTTTTTTGAATTTTTTCTAATGCTTTTGTGTTTTCTATTATTTGGATGTTTTGGGGTTTTCTGATATTTGAATATTTAGGGGTTTTATGATATTTGAATGTTTAGGGGTTTTCCGATATTTTACAAATGTTTAAGGTTTTTTCAAATTCTAATTTTTTTTGGCTTTTCTGAGTTTTGACTAAGAACCTAACTTAATAGACCTATCCTAGGGGCCTCAAGGGATGATCAAACATAAGCCTTGTGTATGTTATACATGTAGAAACCACGTTGTTTGACTCACACAACTTATTAACAATGAGATATTAACAGTTGATGGAATGTTGGTTTATTATGATGGAATCTTAAAGGACTAACCTAGGGTGACTTAGGGGCACATCAATGATGGAATTTCCTACGTTCAAGCTTAGAGACCTGTTTTTGGATTTTCATTGTTTGACCTTTTTAGGGTTTTTGATGTGTTTCAAATGTTTTGGATTTTGACTTTACAATTTTTGAATGTTTTTTTTATTTTAGTTGTACATGATTTTGATGTTTTTGGATTTTCAGTTATACAAAATTTTGCAAATGTTTTTGAATTTTGATGAGGTTTTATGAGTTTTTTTGGGATTTTCATTGATGTTTTTGAGATTTTCGATGAGATGTTGGAGGTAAATGATACCTAGATCAAGATTTCAATGTCACACTATGAGATATAATACATGGATCAAGAGTTATTTGGAAACAAGAATGCAAGAACCTGCCCCCAGTGTCTAGTAGTTCTTCATAATTCAATTGGTAACCAAGATAGGTAATTTATATGCAAAGAGTTTGATAGAGTTTTATCATACAAGATATGGGCTATGGGACTTCATGAGATAAAATGGTAAAGAACCTATCAAGATTTTTCCATGAGTAGAGTTGAAGCATACATCGAATCTTTGTCAAGATCAAGATAAAGTGGAATATTTGGATAAATATGGATTCAATGGATGGAGGGAACATTTGATTTATCATGACAAGGATTCAATACTTCTATCTGAGAAGGATCTTATTGATGCTCAATTCTACTCATGATGCCTATTTTCCAAGCTTTCATCATGGTACTTTCCCAAAGTGCCACCATAGTGGCTTTCACTAGAGGACGATTTTTATTTTTACTATTTTATTTTTCTTTTTCTTTTTTTTTTGGAAGTTTTATCCTCTTGTTGAACCACCTGGTGGAGTTGATGTAGAGGCCACTATCATAATGTTCCAACAAAATCCTTCTTGAATAAGTTGCTTTGCTAAGATACGAGCACTTGAATGCAACCTTGAAGAACTTTGATCTACCTTTTGGATACCAGAATTAACCTTGTCTATGTGTGCACATTGCGATAGAGTGCCTTTGGGATCCTTATGATGAAGAGTAGCTGCCAACAAATGTTCAATGCAAGAATTTCATATCATAAATGGAGTATATGGTGTCATGCATGAAGGAATATGAGATGGATCGGTACATGGTTTTGAACCTTTGACTCTCCAAACTTGGGAATATGAGCAATGATGGGTCGGAATGAAATTTTTCATAGAATTAGGACCAACCATTGGATATACTTTGTTCCTTGCTTAAGAAGCTTGATTTTGTATTTGAGGACTCTTTTGATGGATATATTTCTCTTTTTGATTTTACCCCATAGTTTCTTTGACTAATGGATTTTTGGAGGGATGATTTTCTTTATTTTTCTTTGGTATTCATTTGTATTTTCTTTGTCCTTTTTTCTTTACTACTTCATTTTCTTTGATGATCTTCTCCTTGCTTTGATAGGAATCTTTCTTTTTATGTTGGTCCCAATATGAGTATGAGACGATGGATGAATGCCAACTCATGATATGGCTAGTTGTATCATTGATAGTTTTTTCATCATAAGGATCCTTCATGCGCCATATGTTGATGTTTGTTGTAGACAAGATTCCCTCGACGTTGTGAAGGTATTATCAATACCTAATCCTTTTCTTGTATAATGTATCATCTAATCCATAGCTATGGAATATGACTTTTCATGAACACATGATATTGATATGGGTTCTTATTATTCAGGAATATGATTAGTTTATCTGATTCTATGACATCGTTATCTATTGATATTGCTTCAAAAAAATTTGATGCTTACTCAAAAGATGCCGATGATGCACAATCACTATAAGAATTGTGAATCTTGACCGTTGTTTGGTCTTGTGTAGGAATACCAAGAGTGCAATAACTTTTTTGGATGAAGAATGTCTATATTTCCATCAGAAAGAAACATATCAAGGGTGATATTGGGGAAACCTTCGGAGTTTAAAATGGTTCGGAAGATGTCCCTTAGCTCTTGGTGAAACTCTAGGGATAGTGGTTCTTGATCTTTACTTGATTTAGAGTTTCTTTCATTATCCTCAAGGGCCTCCTCTTGACATGATCCTTGGGTGGATGATATATCCTCAGTAAAAGACTCTTCACAACAATCGGTAGATATGGGTGTAACAATGGATTTTTTTTCTCATTTAGAATTTCTTCAGCATGCCCAATCATTGAGTCATGTGTGGCAGAGCTATCACAATCTGATATCCACTTGATGTCATTACAGTATAAAATAGTGCTAAACACTACTTATGGGTTTGGTCTTTGTTTTAAAATAGTATCTTGATACATGTCTCATTTCTTATGCTATGATAAATGAATATGTCCCACTATCGTATCTTGAGTATTGTTTACATTTTTTGAGGTTGATGCCTTTCCTAAATATTTTGCTATCGTATGGTCAACCATATGGTTTGTGTAAATTTTTCAGATTTTTATTCCTTTGTTTTTTATTGACATGAATGTCCCCTTGTTCAATAAGATCTTTTATTAGATGTTTGAGTCTAACACATTTTTTTGTGTTATGACCTTTATATCGGTGAAATTCACAAAAAATATTGTCTCTATAGCTACAAGGTTTGACTTGTGCCTCTTGATAGTTTGAAAAATCTAGAAGTGTGATAAGGTTAGACTATATCAACTACTTTAGCACATCCTCCATAGGTTCCCCTAAGGGAGTGAATTATCACTTGGGAGCATTCTTTGTTCTTTGTTGTCCTTGTTGAGTGTTTGTAGCATCAAGATTGTTGTTTGATTGTTTGATGGTGACATGTATGGTTGTTGTGTGTTCATGGTTTGGGTATTTTCTTTTCTAGGAGCAATTAAGACCACCTTTGCATCAACAACACCATCACTAGTAACATTTTTGTTCTTGGCCCAATAACGGGGCTTGTCACTAAACTAGTGGATGGTGGTTGTCTATATATACTTGTGTGTTTCCCTGTGAGATTAGAGCTCTCTCGATGTTAAGGGATCTAGAGACAAGCTCGCCATAGGAGGTAATGATTTGAATTTTCAAGTGGAAGGATATATTTGGATCTATATTTTCTATGATAATACCCACTTTTTGTTCATTGGGAAGAGGCCACTTTCTTTTACTAGCTCTTTTCCTCCATCATTGCAAAAAATTTGTGAAATATTCTCCTTTGTTTTGTTTAAGATTATACAACTCTCCTAAGCTTACATCCATCTCAAGATTGAAGGAGAAGTGATCTAGGAATTTTTCAATGATTTCTTGGAAAAAATTTATGCCTGGAGGTAACTGTGAAAACCAATCCATGGCAAGACATGTTAAACTTTGAGGGAAGAGGCACATTAAATAAGGATCATTGTAGGAAATCTCCATACACATGGCATTGAACTCCTTAATGTGATCCATAGGATTTAATCTCCCTTTGTATTTATTGAATTTGGGGATTTCAAAGCTTGGAGGGAATGGTACCATTGTGATGTTTTGATTGAATGGATAGGGACATAAGTTCTATGTATGGGGCTTCTTTGTCTTGCCCATCCGAAGATCCTACATACTTGTGATAACGCCTTAAGTTGTGATGCTAGATCATCTTGTGGCTTTGGAGGAGGAATATATGTTGGGATGTTGGATGGGTTTTATACGGGATTCTAATATGATAAATTTTTGTATGGTGTGTATGGTGGTGTAGGCATATATGTTCAAGTTGACGATGTTTTGTTGAGGGTTATAGTATAAACCCTATTGTTTTTGTTGTTGTGTTAGCAATTGTTGTTGTCGAGAATATTGTTGAGATTGTTGTTGTTGTTGAGATACTAAGGTTTTTTTTTGTCCTGTTAAGCCTGATTTATGTTGTTTTTCTTGTTGTTCTGCTAGGGTTGCTTGATGTTGTGCTTTTTGTTGTTGTTGTGCTACTAAGGTTGCTTGTTATTGTTGCTGCTTTTTTTGTGCTACTATGATGCAAACCGAGGAGGCTCAAAATCACTCAAAGTGACAAACTACCTTCAAGAGGAATCTAACAAGATTAAAATGTCCTATTAGAGAAATTCAAACAATACCCAAAGTTTGACAACAATCAGAAACATATTTTCCCTCTTTCACCCTTGTAACCTAGTAGTAGTGCAAACCTAGTTTTTTGCCCCTAACTCTAACACTTTCCAAAACACCTAAAAAATAGAATGTGGATTTAGATACCCATTTTAGAGCTATAAAACATATCTCTTAACAAGAAACAAGTCATTTGGACCAAACCCCTAAAATCACCACTCCTACACTAACCTAATTAGGCTAATTAGGCCTAAATTACAAAGCAACCCACCTTTGAAACTTATCACAGACAACTAAGACCTTGGGGAATAATTTTCCATTCCCTGAAACCTCTAAATACATAATTAACTCCCAATTTTGACCCATCTAACATAGAAAACTATAAAACCCTTGATTTTTAGCCAAACTAGGAGGATTTATTGAAAGTCCCACTTGCACAACTTCCTTGATCATGCCACCAACTTAGACACTTTAATTTTGACCCTAATATACTTAAAGTTGAAGAAATTCCCCCACTCTCATTGATTTCAACAAACCCTAGACCCAAAGCTCCATTTTCATGTATTTATCTTCACAAAAGTCAACAAAATCAAAAAACCTATCTCCCTTATTTCTCCTCCACAACCCTAGTCATGCATCCTACATTCTACTCAAACTCCCTAAGGTCCATTAAACTTTTTATCATAGTCACAATCAATGTATGGGCCCCTAAAACATGGTTTTAGGTTACAAAACCCTCAAACAGGGTGTTCTCAGTCTACTACAAGAAAACAATGATTATTGCGACAAAACTCAATTAGTTTCCTTCAAACTTGAAGCAAAAGAATGTCAACATAGTCCTCCATAGAATATAAATGGTTACATTACAAAATCTGGTTGTACGGGTTCGTACAAATCTACAAAATAATAAGAAAACTTAGAAATGAATGGAAAACATAGAGATTGCTTATTGCCAGTCCTTCAAATCTTCAAGCCAACCTTACAAATGATTTTTCATGCCTTTTTAAAGGATTCTCCATGTCCAACCAATGACAAACTTCCTTACAACTAAAATTTAAACCTCTAATGACCATTGAAGGCCAAAATTACATCTTTTACACATTTTATAATACCATTACTTATATTGTAATGTTGCACTCCTTGACCCTCTTAATCACCTAACCTGTTACAAATGGTCTAATGAGACCTTATTTAACTAAGGAACATGACTCATTCAAGAAAAAAACATTCTATCAACCTTGACACCCCTTTTCAACTTTGACAATTCCTTCCACATGATTTGCAAACCTTACAAGATGAATACAAAAGCCCCTCAAAATTGATCAATTACAATAGAATGGTCACATTGGACCTTATTAAGAATCCAGAACTCAACTAAAACATCCTAACACACCTTTCCTATCAAAAACTTAATGAAGAAACATAAAAAATATTGGTGCTCCTGCACCATACATACCATCATGAAAAAAAAATCATGTCTCATGGGTAAAGGTTTTTCTTACTCCAACTTGCTCTTCACAAAGCCCATGCTGAATTGTACCTCCTCTTGTCTGACTTGGACAATTAAAGCTTGCAGTCCACTATACCTTTTGTTCTTTGTATGCATGGAGTCTTTCCCCCTTCTTTGAAATCAAATCAGTGGGTGGTTTGTCATCTACCCTTAGACCAAAACAAGTGAATTTCCTTACTTTCATGCCTCTAAACCAACCCTTACCCATGCTTTTCTAGACTACATTGTCTCTTGCTACCATTTCTGATGGATACTCATCTCTAATTTCTTTTCCTTTCATGACTGATATACCACCTATTCCAACCATCTATTTCCCTATCCAAGCAACATACCCTCCCTCAAGGCTATGTCCCTGCCTATGCACTTGTTCCACTCCACTCTGACTATTGAATGTGGGCATCAAACCCACTATCCTGGCTTGTGCAATCCCATACACCATCATATTCTCATATTTTAGAGACTTTCCTCTGTCTAAACTTGACTGTTCTTCCACCCCATGAGCTATTATAGGACATAACATTGTTCCAATCAGGATCTCCTCCTTTTTCCCAAACCCTTCTTGTTGTGTGATTAGCAACTCACCACTAACCTTTCTTATATCAACCTTATCCATGGGTTTCACATCATTTTCCCCCTCCAACTGAGCATCAACCTTCTTAGATCCTTTTTCCATCTTCTCAATAGGTTCATCAACATTCAATACCATTGTCTTAGCACCATTTGTAGGCATCTTTCTTTCTATTCCAACATCATAACCCTACTCGAAATCAGCAAACATGTTGTCCCTACTATCTTCAAGCCTTATAGGCTCCTTTTTTCCAAAAATCACAACATTGGTTTTTCCTTTATCTCTTGCACTACCCTGCAAAGGAGTTATTTTGAAATGCTCATCATCCTTCCAAATTGTATAGGTGTTTTCCCAAACATCATACATGGACCTTCTATCAAATTTTCATGGTCTCCCCAATAGCAAATGGCAACAATCCATTGGCAATATATCACATGAGACCCTGTCTTTGTACTCCCCAATCTAGAAATCCACATAGGCTTGCTCATTCACCACTAAGGTTTGACTATCATTCAGCCAAGAAAATTTGTAGGGTGCTACATGAGGTATCTTTTCTAGATTTAACTTGTCTACCATTTCCTAGATACCATATTATCTTGAGAACCTGAATCAATAACAACTTGGCACACTTTACCTTTTCTTTTGCATGAAGTTCTGAATATGCTCCTTCTTTGGATCATTTCTTCCTCTTTAGGTGCTTGCAACAAGGTCCTTATCATCATGAGTGCTACTCACACCTCTAGATCTACAAGTTTTCTTGAACTTTCACATTCTTCTTCTTGGAACAATTATTTTCTTCTCTCACTCCTTTTATCACCACTTGAAGTTGAACCTTGGTTTTGAGGACACTTGAAAGTTGGGTGTCCAAATTTATTGCACCTATAACATCTTCTTGCAAACTCATTGAAATCTCTCCTTTGTCTGAAATTAGTCCTTCCACCTCTCCATCCTCCTCTTGCTTCAGGTGCTTACTCCTTGTTCTTATCAGCATTTTCAAAGTCTTTCTTGGTATTCCTTCATGTTGAAGTGGTATCTCTACCCCTAGAAGTGTTTCCTCTTCCTCTTGCTTCCTTCTCTTGTCTCCTCTTTAGTTTTTCTTCTGCCCTCATTACCATTTGAAAGAATTATTCAACTAATTTTGGTGCCAACAAGTTGATCTCATCCTGAATGTTATACCTTAAGCCATTCAAGTACCTAGAAACCATTTCTTCCTCATCTTCTTCTTGTTTAGTTCTTATTATTAGCCTATAGAATTATTTAGTATATGATTGCACATCTCAATCCTTGTCTAATACTTTGTAACTTCTCAAGAAACTAAATATTATAATCACAGGGAAGGAATTTACCTTTTAGTTTTGTCTTCATCCTCTCCCAAGAAGTGATCTTGTTCTTTCCTTCTCTCTCCCTTTCCTCTTGCACAAAATTCCACCACAACAAAGAATGTCCATTTAGTTTTGTTTTTTCCTTCTTCACCTTGTACTCTTCATCAATTTCTTCACTCTCAAAGTAGTTCTCCAAAGCCCCTATCCAATCCAAGAGCTCTTCACTGTCAATTTTTCCTCCATACATAGACACATCCATTTTTCCATGTCCATATTTCTTCACATCCTTCAAAAGCTTCACCATTCTCACAATCATCTGGATCCATCTCTTCCTCTTCATTGGAAGTCTCCTCTTCTTCAGTTTCACTTTCATCCTCTTCCACTTTTTTCTTTTCCCTCCAAGTAGCCATCTCTCTTTTCAACAATTGTATCTCCTTATCATGGTTGTAAATATTCCTTGCAACAACATTCCCCTTAGGAGTAATTTTCTCAATTCTTCCTCTTCACCTACCAGCAAAACCAATTCAAAACACCAACACAAGATCTACAACTATGCTCTAATACCACTTTGATGCAGACCCAAGAGGCTAAAAATCACTCAAAGTGACAACCTACCTTCAAGAGGCATCTAAAAATATTAAAATGGCCTATTAGAGAAATTCAAACAATCCCTAAAGTTTTATGACAATCAGAAGAAAATTTTCCTTCTTTCACCCTTGTAACCTAGTAGTAGTGTAAACCTAGTTTTCGGCCCCTAAATCCAACACTTTCCAAAACACCTAAAAAAAAAAGGTGGATTAAAATACCCATTTAAGAGTTATAAAAAATATCTCTTAACCAGACACAAGTACTTTGGACCAAACACCTAAAATCACCAGTCCTACGCTGACCTAATTAGGGTAATTAGGCCTAAATTAGAAAGCAACCCACCTTTAAACTTATCACAGACAACTGAAATCTTGGGACAGAATTTCCCATGCCCTCAAACCTCTAAATACATAATTAACTCCCAAGTTTGACCCTTCTAACATAGAAAACTATAAAACCCTTGATTTCTAGCCAAACTAGGAGGGTTTATTGAAAGTCCCACTTGCACAACTTCGCCGATCATGCCACTAACTTAGAAACTTGTATTTTGAAACTAATATGCCTAAAATTTTAATAAATTCCCCCATTCTCATTGATTTCAAAAAAAAACCTAGACCCAAAGCTCCATTTTCATGTATTTTTCTTCACAAAAATCAACAAAAACAAAAAACCTATCTCCCTTATTTCTCCTCCATAACCCTAGTAATGCATCCTACATTCTACTTAGACTCCCTAGGGTCCATTACACTTTCTACATTAGTCACAGTAGGTGTATGGCCTCTCAAATAGGGTGTTCTTGGTCTGCTACAAGAAAATAGTGATTACTACCACAAAACTTAATTATTTTCCTTCAAACTTGAAGAAAAATAATGTCAACACAGTCCTCCACAAAATATGACTGATTACATTACAAAATTTGGTTGTACAGTTTCGTACAAGTCTACAAATTAATAAGAAAACTCATAAACAAATGGAAAACACAGAGATTACTTATTGCTAGTCCTTCAAATCTTCAATACAACCTTGCAAATGAGTTTTCATGCCTTTTTAAAGGCTTCTCCATGTCCAACCAATGACCAACTACCTTAAAATTGAAAGTTAAACCTCTAATGACCGTTGGAGGCCAAAATTACATATTTTACACATTTTATAACAACACCATTACTTATATTGTAATGTTGCACTTCTTGACCCTCCTAATTACCTAACCTATTACAAGTGGTCTAATGAGACCTTATTTAACTAAGGAACATGACTCATTCAAGAAAGCAACATTCTATCAACCTTGACACCCCTTGTCAACTTTGACAATTCCTTCCACATGATTTGTAAACCTTACAAAATGAATACAAAAGCCCCTCAAAATTGATCAATTACAATAGAATGGTTACATTGGACCTTATTAAGACTCAAGAACTCAACTCAAACATCCTAAAAAACCTTTCCTATCAGACACTTAATGAAAAAACATAAAAAAATATTGGTGCTTCTGCACCATACTGGGGTTGCTTTTTGTGCTTGTTGTTCTTGTTGTGTGACTAAGGCTACTTCTTGTTGTTGCTGTTGTTGGACTGCTTGCTAGTAAGCCTTTTGTGCTTGTTGTAAAGCTAAGGAATGTTCTTGAAATGTAGGACAATCAATGGTTGGGTCATCTACAATAGGTTTTGGTTGTTGATGTTTTGTGCGGGTTGCAGATTGTTGATGAGAGGTTGGTGTTTTGATTGGTTTAACATCCCTTGTAAGATAGTGGATTGGGATGGAGGAATGTAAGATTGAGGTTCCATTTGATTTAGCATGACATGGGGGACCAAGGGAAAAGATGATGCTAGTGTCATTTGGTATTGCAATGATAATGGCACATCAATACCTTGTAACTGATTGAAAGGGTTCCCTTGATCAAAGGCTAGGGGGTTCCCTTGTTCTATTTGAGGTGGGATCAATGTATTACCCTGGTTGATGGGATTCGTAACCAAGGTGTTGTTTTGTTTGGGTTGATGATAAATGAGTTTGATGTGGATGGTGGATTGACTTGAGTAGCTTGGGTAACCACTTGTTTCATGTCAATGGGGTTGTTGGAACTAATTGTCAAGGGTTGACTTTGTGTGAGAGTCTTAACTTTACCTTGTTTTCCTACTTGAGGCACTTGGTCCATAGTACCTTATGTAACATTAGGCATACTTGGGGTATTTGTGGTGATGGATGAAGATGGTTGTGCTTGAAATGTTGAGGTTGTTGTGGCATCATGTAATGTAAGTGGTTTTCCAAATGTTGGTGTCCAACTTATGTTTTAGGGAACGTTAGCTATCAATGGAATGGTCATGTTGTGAATACGCATACTTGTGTTTGTTCCTAGGCATGAAGTGATACCAAGGTTGGTTCCTAGCCTAGTTTCAAAACTATATGTTAAAGGATGACTTGGCACAAGGGATGAAGTTGGTTGAATCATAGATGAAGTTGAACCTTGTTTCAATGATTGCACAACAAAATATGGGAAATTGGAACCACATTTTCTAAGGATTGATGTTCTTGTTTGTACTCCATGATTTCTTCCTTAGTAAGTCCAAATGGATTGTTCATGAAATTTTCTATCTCATACAACCCTAACAGAGATGAGGGTTGTTGTGATGGGGTAACCTAACTTCTTGGATCAAATTCTTGAAGATTTGGATCACTTGATGAGAATGTGACTTTGGTTTTCTCCATGATTCTCTTGTGTTGTGATATTTTCTTTACCATAAATTTTTGGGTCACTTATGGGAGAGTTATGTTGATATTTGTAATGTTTGAACTCTTTAGTTGACTCAAATCCAAGTAGAAGGGATTCTATAAGTTGTTTTGGAGCAATGGTGATAATGAGAGATGAAAAGCTGAATGATATGGGAGAATTGATCTTTGCAAATGTTTAGGGACAACACTTTTGATTTAATGGTTTGGTATTTGATGTTTGGATAAAGGATGATTATGAAATTGAGATTCTTTAGGGTAGACTTGTTCCCTTCAAGATAAACTAGTCCAAAGATGATAACTAACTCAACCAAATGCATGGAAAAGGATTCATTTCACGCTACAAAAGTAGTTGAGTTAGGGGTTGGTTTGATTGATAGATGTCCAAGTCCAAAGTGTTGGTGTATTCAAAATTTTTGCAAAGTTTTGTGAAGTGAAGGATGATTTTGGATGAAGGGGTGGATGGAATGTTTGACCCAATGTTGACCTAGAAAGAACTTCTATTTTGAAAGACTAAGGTAGTGAGAAACATGTTATACCTCTAAAGTGATCAAACCTTAAGGACTCAATGATTTTAGAAATAGGACCCAATGATTTTGACAATAGAATTTGGACTCAATGTTTTGCAATGTTTTCATTGAATGATAATGTACATGAGGTTAGGTTGTTTAACCAGAGCAGTCGGATGCCACATGGTCATGTGGGGCTCAATTTTTAAATTTATCTTGCTTAAATGAGTTTCTTTTTACCACAAACACTTGTCTTGATTAAGTTCAAACTAAATGTTTATTTCAAAAACATCATAAATTTCACAAGGTCTATTTTGTGAAAAGGATGAAGTTCAAGCCATAATTTCTTAGTTTAATGTTGATGGGTATTTTATGCACCTATCAACATAGGCAGTGTGTAGGTGCACTACCTCTCTTGAAAGATAATCTTCCATAATCTAATTGCAGAACACTATCCCAAGGTCTCTAATGTCAGGTCTTGGTAGTGCTTGGAATATCTCAGTTGTTTCATGTGATTTGCTAGAATCAAAATGCGGACTTACGAATGTGTTACAAAGAGTGGGAAGTTGAGTCTTGAAATGGACTTCCTAAGATGGGGAACTTTTTGTGTGTTTGTTGCATGTTCAAATAGTAGTCTTGAAGTCCATTTCATCATTGGATTTGGATTTACAATGTGTAATGAACCTTAGCATAGGTCACTTATTAAAATAAAAGGAAAAAGGAAATGAAGAGAAGAGGTTCCTAGATCTGAAACTATGAATGAACAGTGATCATGGAGGCTACTATAGTAGAAAAACTCCCTAAACTAGGTTTTGTGTGGCCAAGAGGATCTTACAATTACACAAAACTGGTGCAATCTTCTAAGGACTGCAGATTTTCAGATTACACACACACATCATGCACATGCAATCGAACTAAGTTGTAATGATAAAGGAATAAATCTCAAACTAGCTTTGCAAAGTGATTCATCATCAATGAACCACAAAAAGCATGAGATGGAAATTCATCAAATACTGAAACAAAAATCACCATCACCACTTCCATTCAAGAAACTAACACTAAAACTAACATGGAAGGCAGAACCATGCATGCAAGATGAAAAAAATAAAAGAGAACATCCATAAAATCATGTAATGTTGTCTTCTATTGCTACAAATGCTTTTTACACTAGGTCTCCAACCTTTTACAAATGAGGGGCAAACCCCTATTTATAGTTTTCCAAAGCCCAAATAAATAGTTAGGATTGAATTACATTGTGTGGCTTAGATTTGATTGCATTAGGGCTTCACCTACCCCACAATATTTAGCAATTTAAAATACATCTTTTGTGTTTTCCTTGTTTTGTCATCTAGTGCTCAGGTGTTGTAGTAGTTTTTTCATTTAGTTGATTGCCCTTTTCACTGAAGTTGAAAATTCCCAAAGGTTGTCCTTTGCTTGATGGACTTACACCATTATTCATTGGATCAAATGGGCCCATTGATGACTGGCATCAATGGATTTGTTGTCCCTAATTTGAGTGGATAGATCCTTAAAGATCATTATCATCTAGTGAAAAGTAGGATAGCTCCCCTAATGGGCTTCCCTGATAGACTTGCAATAGGCTCCGTAAATCCTACATACAAAAAACATTAAAAGGTCATAATATTCATATTTGGAGCTCATTTGGACCATGAACATAAATGCAAGTTTGAGGGTGTTGGCTTCCCCTAGTGTGGAAGGACTGCAGAAGGATGAAAAAAAGACAACACACAGCCGGCAGACAAAATACAACATTTTGGAGGGGTGGACCGAGAAGCGTGGAAGGATGGAAAAAAGAAAGTGGACAACTATCAGATAACAGACAAAAGACAACATTCCAGAGGGGCATACTTGAAAGCGCAGAAGGATGATGGAAAGATAACAGACAACCAACAGATGGTAGATGAAAGACAAAATTCTGGAGGGGCAGACCCAGAAGTGCAGAAGGACAACAGGAAGATTGTAGATAGCCAGTGAATGATGGATGGAAGAACACATTTCAAAGGGGAAAACTTGGAAATGCGGAAGGACGGTGAAAAGACACCAGATATCTAGCGAATGATGGACGAAAGACATCATTCTGGAGGGGTGGACCCAAAAGGGAAAAAGGACGCCAGGACCGTTGAAGATCAAGGGGAACAATAGTCCAAGGGGTGAGTCCTGAGTTGTGGAAGGACAAGGTCCTTCAGCCATTTGGACATGACAAATGCCACAAGGAAACCTAAGGGGGCGAACATGGAGGGTTTGAAGGATGCCAACAGAAGCAAACTACCAAGGGATCCCCGTAAAGGAAAAAGACTTAGTGAAACTTAGGTAGGTGAATTTTATTGTTTGAAGGCACATGACCAATTTAGGCTTAGAAAAAGGGGCACGCAAAATCAGACGGGAACAAAGAATCCCATCAAGAGAAAAAGAGGGGGTCCCTGCGTCTGGCGGGACATGTGTGCAAAAAATGCACAACAAATGGCAACTTGCTGGGGAAATACTCCAAAGCATTTCAATGAAAAATTGGAATCATGAACCCAGAATCTCTGGTTTCAATATTCACACTAGAGAAAACAAAATGAACATCCGATCAAAGGATCAAAACCACTAGTCAACCTATCCCTTAGTATGTTGGAAATCCAAGTGTGTACAGTTGCATTAATTCCCATCCTTAAGTTCCTATGGGAACCCATGCTCCGTCAAGTTAAGCTACGTAGTTTATTCTAACTCCAAAAGCATCTAGGACATTGCCTCACTACCATTCAGGTGTCCATAGCCCTGACGAGGTTGTCATTGTGATTCTCCCAAGCATTACTCTACTATCGCTAGGCGTCCATAGCCCCGATAGAGTTGTTCGGATCCCCCTAAAAAGTTGAATTCCTTTCTTTCTTTTAATTTTCAATATTTTTCTTTCTTTTCTTTCTTTATTTTGGTTTCTCTTTTCAGTTCTTTTATTTCAACTCGCAAGCAATGAAGCCCGTGTTCAGGGCTAAGAATCGCAGTGGCACTAAAGTAGAATTTTAAAATTTTTCACTTAATTGGACTTCACAACAGGACCCATAGTGACCGTTGGATTCTTAGTGTGTGTAAATATATAAGATTTCAGAATACATCAAAGTTAGACCAACCAATAGCTTATCCTCTTTGAATCAAACACCCAGATCACTTGACACTTACAGAAGATCCTCACCATCCACTCTGAAAACTTGATTAGAGTTTGACAAAGAAATACATAGAAAAACTCCAAGAGATAAGTATGGTTTTTGTGCGCACAGATGTGCCTAGCTAAAAGCAGAGGGACCCCAAGCAAAGCAACAACAAAGAGAAAGAAGCAAAAGAAAACAAAATCAAATGGAAAGAAAACACCTAAACTAACCAAAGTTGTACAATGAAAGAAAACATCAAAGGAACTACCCCAAAGAAAACCCACAACAACCAAAAAATCTAAGCAAAGCAGGAAAGCGGAGTATTTATAGAAAACCTACACTACTCAAAAATGAGCTATGTACAAAGAGATATTTACAAAGCACTATGTTTAGGCTGGGCAAGTTGGCCTTAATGCTCATTGGATTTCATAGTGCATGCACAAGTAAATGGGTGATCGTTATAGTTCTTAACCATGAATATTTATCTTTATATTCAGAAAGAGGAAGTCTATGGCCACAACATTCAAATTTAATCGCATGGTCAAGGAAAATCAGCAATTGGGGAGGTTCATTAAACCCATCGTTAATCCATAAACATGTTCATCTTCCTTCATTCTCGTAGTCAAAATAATAAATGCAGCTATGAAAATCAACAAGAGCAAGGAAGGATAGAACCTGGATGTCGTCATATAGAGGTGGTAGCACTAGAAAGTCGAGGGTGAGCACTGCATCATTGGTCATCATGTTGGCAACCTCGAATGGAGGGACTAGATGTTGTGGAATTTCGGATATTGGGAATGGATAGGGCTTGGAGGATGAGGTAGAAATAACCTCTTCCAAGCTACTAATGTGACCCATGGCTCCTTTGGCATTTCCTGAGGATATAGACCTCATCTTGTTGATCTTCTGCAAACCTGGTGTCCACTTGATTATTGTCCTCAAAAGGTAGCATGTTATCTTTTCTCCTTCCCCAAGTATTAACCTCATTTTTGTGATGTTCAATGTCATGGAATGATGACATGTGTGAATCTATCCTACTACATCCATCTAAATGTGCAGGAGGGTCAACAACGATCATGGCGGAAGGACTCCAAGTTGCAACTTGTAGTCGATCAAGTGCTTCATTTTTGTTCATAGCTATCTCAACACCTCCGCCTTTGTCTTCTTCTTTTTTGTGTTCATGTATTTCCTCATGCCATTCACTTGTCTCCTCTTTTTCACTATTGCTATAGATAGGGAAGGAATTCCTCTCTGAATCTACAGGTTCCAACATTTCACCAACGGGTGGTTCAGGCAGTATGTCTTCATCGCTGCTAACCTCTAGAATGTACACCTTTGTTGCGCTAATATACCCTTGTGGCATGGTTCCAAGTGGGAGGAAAATAGGAAGAGACACTGTTCTGTCAAGGGGATCAATGTACGTTGAATGATCCACCCCTAAAAAATCTTCAACAAATCCTATCATACATCACGTTCAAGTGCTCTACAAGGGGTAAGGACCTTGGATGACTATTGCACATCATTCCCATCTACTCCACTCCATCGTTCAAAAGCTCGAGACTCTTTTGTTGTCCTTTTATTTTCGTTCTCACACCTTCTTGAGTATTGCTCTCAACTGAGTATTCATTCAGTTCTATCACTTTATCTTCTACTTCAATCCAAGCAACAAGTAGAGGAGGTTGGGTGCTTGGCTACTCTGCTTGTCCTCTAACTTGTATGATAGCCTCTTAGCATAGCTCGCATGCAAACTCTGAGTGTGATGAATCATGGAGTCTACACCAATTTGGTAGTAGCAATACCTCTAGATCCAATTGACATTTTAGCTCAAACCAATCCCTTGCTAGTCTTGACACTAACTTGTTACATTTATCCCATGATCTGGTCCTCATCATCACTTGGGAGGGAAGTTGGATGGTGAACAACCATGAGCTATAGTTGTTCGCACTCCTTCAAATCTGCATTTTTCAGATTCTCAATTGTTTTCTTTTATGAAGGAGAGGTGCTCTAATCCGATTTCACTCATGCCTTCATCATCATTTTATGCTACTCCAAAGCTATCAACCTTTTCCTCTATCTAATTCTCAGCATCTACATTGGTTGTCCTAGCATATGATGTTGCGAACTTTGTTGGTTCATCCTTGACTACCAACATTTCTTCTTCTGGAGTGAAGGGCCGCCTTTTGTTGATGGAGAAAGGGCCTTCCAACTTCTTTTCGATTGAAATTTCATCAAAGACTTTTGCTATCCTACAGAAATCAGCCCCTTCCTTTTCATTTTCAGCTTCAACATTCATTGTCCCAACACTAGTTTGTGTCGAATCCCTTGGTTCATCTTTACTTTAATGTCCTCCAAATATTGACAGCTCTTTGGCCTCATGGGATGAATTCTCTTCATTGGGAGTTAGTTTCTCCAACTTTCCCAAACAACCCTTGACTTGAGCAATGACGTTGTCAAATGATGGACTCGTAAATTTTAAATGTGGTGCATTGTGAAATCTACACCAACTTTCCATTAGTACTTCCTCCAATCTTGGTCCATCCTTGCTGCTCAAATGTTCCTGGATCAGCTCTTTGAATTCCTTGGCTGCCATGTTAATCATTTCCTTTTCAGGATCTTTAGGAGCCAAGGGTTGGTATATTTCCCAAAAGGGAAATTCTCCTTGCAAGACTCTTTCAACTCTGCTTAAGAATGTTAGACATCCCAATTCGTTATGCCTATGGGTGCCATGGATAAGAAATTTTTCTACCAATGCAAATTGTTGCAATGGTTTCCTCAGTCTCTTGTTTAAATCTACATGCAGTTGAGTGATGTCAATTTGTGCATGCTACTCCATTTCAACCCAGTTTCTTTTGCCTTCAATTTTCTTTTATTTTAAGTTTCAGCATGTGATGAGATCTCCCTATCTCATATTTCTTCTTGAAAGTGTTATTTTCAACTTCCAACTTTCAACTTTGTAGCCTCAACATGTCATGCCCTCCTTCTAGTGCCAGTTCTGTTGATGGGTGGTTTATGCACTTCTCAACA
This sequence comes from Sequoia sempervirens, assembly GCA_007258455.2. Lineage (NCBI taxonomy): Eukaryota > Viridiplantae > Streptophyta > Pinopsida > Cupressales > Cupressaceae > Sequoia > Sequoia sempervirens. The sequence goes on from VDFB02000017.1 coordinate 421,631,969, forward strand.
CAGGTAGTGCATGGGTGCACTACCTCTCTTGAAAGATAATCTTCCATAATCTAATTGCAGAACACTATCCCAAGGTATCTAATGTCAAGTCTTGACAATGCTTGGAATAACTCAGTTGTTTTATGTGATTTTTTTGAATTACAAGGAAAACTTATGGATGAGTTACAAAGCATGGGGAGTTGGGTCTTGAAACGGAGTTCCTAAGATGGGGAAGTTGTTGTGTGTTTTTTGTAGGTTCAAACAATAGTCTTGAACTCCATTTCATTATTGGATTTGGCTTTACAATGTGTAATGAACCTTAGCATAGGTCACTTATTAAAAAAAAAGGAAAAAGGTAGGGAAGAGAAGAGGTTCCTAAATCTGAAACTACGAATGAACAATGATCATGGAGGCTACTACAATAGACAAACTCCCTAAACTAGGTTTTGCTTGGCCAAGAGGATCCTACAGTTACACAAAACCAGTGCAATCTTCTAAGGACTGTAGTTCTTTAGATTACACACACACATCATGCACATGCAATCGAACTAAGTTGCAACAATAAAGGAAGAAAGCTCAAACTAGCTTTTCAAAGTGATTCATCATCAATGAACCACAAAAGGCATGAGCTAGAAAGTCATCAAATACTGAAACAACAATCACCATCACCACTTCCATTCAAGAAACTAACACTAAAAATAACATGGAAGGAAGAACCATGCATGCAAGATGAGAAAAATCAAAGAGAACATCCATAAAATCATGCAATGTTGTCTTCTATTGCTACAAATGCTTTTTACACCAGCTCTCCAACCTTTTACAAATGAGGGGCAAGCCTCTATTTATAATTTTCCAAAGCCCAAATGAATGGCTAGGATTGAATTACATTATGTGGCTCATATTTTATTACATTAGGGCTTCACCTACCCCACAATATTCAACAATTTAAAATACATATTTTATCTTTTCCCTGTTTTGTCATCTAGTGCTCAGGTGTTGTAGTAGTTTTGTCATTTAGTTGATGGCCCTTTTCACTATAGCTGAAACTGCCCAAAGGCTATCCTTTGCTTGATGGACTTACGTCATTCTTCATTAGATCAAACGATCTCATTGATGACTAACATCAATGGATTGGTTGCCTCTGATTCGTGTGGATAGCTCCTTAAAGATCACCATCATCTAGTGAAAAGTAGGACAACTCCCCTAATGGGCCTCCCTGACGAACCCACAGCAAGCTCCATAAATCCTGCATACATAAAACATTAAAAGGTCATAATATTCATATTTGAAGCTCATCTGGACCATGAACATAAATGCAGGTTTGAGGGTGTTGGCTTCCCCTAGCACTGAAGGATGGTAGACGGAAGGCAGAAGGATATAGAACAGCTGACAGATGACGTACAATGGACAACATTCTAGAGGGGTGGACTCGAAAGCATGGAAGGACAAGCGAAAGATAGCAAACAACCAGCATACGAAAGACAACATTCTAGAGGGGAAGACCCAGAAGCACAAAAGGACGGTGGAAAGTTAGTGGACAACTAGTAGACAACAGACAAAAGATAACATTCCCGAGTTGCAAACCCGGAAGCACAGAAGGATGGCGAAAAGACAACAAACAATCAGCGAACGACGAACGAAAGATAGGTTTCCAAAGTGGCAGACCCAGAAGCGTAGAAGGATGGTGGAAAGATAGAGGACAACCGGTGGATGAAAGATGAAGACAAAATTTTGGAGGGGTGGACCCAAAAATGTGAAAGGACGGCGGACAAATAATGGACAACCAGCAAACGGCAGGAAAAAGATAGCATTCTGATGGGGCGAACCCGGAAGGACGGGAGGACGCTAGGACCATCAAAGATCAGGGTAAATGACAATCCAAGGGGCGGGTCTGAGCTGTGGAAGGACAAGGTCCTTCAACCATTTGGACATGGAAAATTCTACAAGGAAACCCACCAAGGGAAACCTGAGGGGGAAAACTCGAAGGGCCCGAAGGATGCCAATAGAAGCAAACTCCCAAGGGATCCCCACAAATGCAAAAGACTTAGTAAAACTCAGGTTGGTGAATTTGATCATTTGAAGACACATGACCAATTTAGGCTCCGAAAAAGGGGCACATAAAATGAGATGGGAAAAAAGAAGCTTTTCGAGAGCGAAAACAAGGGGTCCCTACCTACGGCGAGGCGTGTGTGCAAAACATGCACAACAGTTAACTTTGGAAAGCATGGATTGAGATGTAAGTCAACATATTTAGAAATATCTAAGGATAGAAATCCTTAGGACAAGCATTAATATCAAGGATATTTCAAAAGGTATCCATATTTAGACCAAATGATTTGAAATTCTAAGGAAGATGGTGAATGTTTTTTTGTAATGTTATGAAACCAAGCAAAGTATTAAACTGACTCACAAGCATTTACCACTTAGGCTTAAAAGATACTACTCGTTGAATCCCCACTTGGATTTCTCTAAACACTAAGACAATATCAACAAATAGAGATATGGTGACACTGGCTCCCCTCCACAACACATACTTCTCAAGACCATCGAATCTGAAATCCTAAAGATCTGAAGATCCGAAGGATTTTCTTGTTTTGACAATTGAATAGTAAACTGTGGGTGGCTTTAGAACGATCATTCCTGCATCAACAAGCATAAAGGTTTTTTGATTCTAAACAGTTGGTTCATAATAAGGGCTTTCGTACAAGGTGGCCATACACACGGCAAGATTAGCTCAAGATTATGGTCAATCAAGAGGTTTCCCAATCTCTTCTTAAGAATATATTTAAACACATCACATGGATACTAAGGGTGATAATTGTCGGTATTATTCATCCACAATTGTTTCTTATGACTTTTTTCACAAACACATTATTTCTATAGTGGCTTGAAAGGTCTTAGCTTTAGCTTTTTTCTACTTGGTCCGTTCCATCCTTTCGAAGCAGGGAGGTAGGCCCTCTAAAGATAAACAATAGCAAGGAAGTATGTTTGTAGTTTGATCATCCCATTTTGTATGCAACAAGGAGATAACACACATGATGCCTTTTCCCTACACTAGCATTGGGTTCATTTTTAATCCAAAATGAAATATGTAGGTGATTATACAAAGTGTAAAGCAATGTTTTTTATTCACAAGATTGTTGAGCGGCGTGAGAGAATTGTGTATGCATTCAATTACAAAGATGTAAATAAAAACATAAAAAACAATCATTAATTTTAATCCCTAAAGCTAAGATGACTTCATTTTATGCTCCAAACAAAGTGTTAAGTTGTATTCTTCAATTTTAAACCCAAAGTAAAATGTTGAAGTGAGGGTTCAATTTAACTAATTTGAGCATTCATTTTAAAACCCAATTGAAAGCTAGTGTGGTCCTAAAGTGTGAATAAAAAAGAATTACAAATGGGTTATAATTTCTCCCAAAAGTGTTGAAACACTTGTTACAATTATAGTTCAAATGATAATAGTATGCTTCTTTTCTTCAAGTTGTATTATCCAAACCTAGTTAGTCTAAAAACCAAAATAAAAAGTTAGAGACATGTTAGAAATTAGATGAAATCAAAAATTTAAAGCACATGTCAAAATTTAAAGCAAATGTGAGGTTGTTTGGTTCATTTTATCCAACTTTGAAAGCTAATTCATTTTATCCTTTCAAGTGTTTGAGAAACATTTTTAGAAAATTAGATTATAATAGCAACTTGAGATAATGACAACTTTCTCAAATTTTGATCAATTTTGAAATCATAAAATGTTTTGGAAATCTAAAGATGAGATATTCAAAACCCAACAACCTTTGTACAATATTAGTCATATAGAATTCATTAAAAATTAAGGAAAATCATGCATTTAAGAGATTAAACTAAAAATTAAAAAAAAACACAACAAAATTAATGATGGACAACAACTTGAGATAACAACTTCCTCAAATCATGATCAATTTTTAAATCATAAATTTTTTTGGAAAGCTAAACATGAGATCTTAAAAACCCAACAACTTTTCTAGCAAGATTAGTCATATAGAATTCATTAAAAATTAAGGAAAATCATGTGTATTTAAGAGGTTAAACCCAAAACTTCTCCAAAAAACACACAAAACATTAAATTTTTCCCTCCTTATAGTGCCAAAATGTGACCAATGTCATAGTATAGGTTAACTACACCCAATCCATACGAATTTGAGGCATATTTAACCTACTAGGCATCAATCCCAATAAGATCATTCACTGTAAACAAATACAAAGAAGCCATTAAAACTAGCATTCTAAATCATGAAAGCTTGGCAAACCTCTAATCTAAGTTATTGAAACTTATCCTATTGGGGGAGTGGTGTTGCATTGATGTGGAATAACGACCCTTTCCTAATCCCTTGGATAATGAGCTTGTTTCAATTGATTCTATTGAAGAGAATCAATGAAACCAATGAGAGATATGTGATAAAACATTATTTAAATGCTAAATTAACATGTTATATGCTAAGATGATCGCTATGGGTGTATGCAAATCTACTCTTAATGTATGCAAGCTTCAAAAGATTAAAATCCTAATTAACAAATAAGCTAAATGTATGCATCTATGTTATCATGGAAACCATTAATGGAAGCTAAGCTAATATGGTTCAATTAAAATAATCTTAAATTATGCTAAATGTGAGTGCAAGTAAGAGTAATTTTAACAGCATAAGTTTGATGTTAAAATATGGATCCATTTGTCTCCAAATAGTGACCTATTTATAGGAAAGCAAATGAGAAATGAAGAGTTAAGATAAAAAAGGCTAATCATTGGTCAAGGATGGAAGAAGTTGGAGGTACTAATCATGGATTCTCATCAAGGGATGAGAATCAATGATGAGAATTGATAAAGGGTTATCATTCCTTCAAACAAACACATTTTTAACCTATACAAGAGGTCACAAGTTAACCTACACAAGAAATTTTGAGTTAACTTGCACATGAAGTTTTATAAGAATATTCCCTTTTTCAAATGAGTGAGGAGAAAGAATATTCTTTGGAATATTCATTAAATAATTGATTTAATGGAGATCAAATGAAAAATCAATGGATGAGATTGATTTGATCTATCAATGGTCACAAATAAAAGGAGGATGAAACATGGATCAAGGATTCTCATCAATGGATGAGAATCAAAGATTGCATGGATTAAGAAAAGATCAAGGGCTCACAATCATGCAAACAAATACACTTTGCAACAACTTTTAAAAGTTGTTTCAAAGTTTGTTTGGAGTAATCATTACCTTTTTTGGAGGAAAATAGGAGAATATTCAAACACTTACAGCCAGGTAAGCATGAAATGATGGAAATGGAAGGTTTTCCTTCCATGTTGCTTTTGCATAAGTACCTATGGAAGATGGTCGTAGGGCCAAATTTAGATAAATCTGAGATCTTTCCCTTTAGAAAAAGAGGCATTTTAGCAGAAAATATAGGACCAATCAAAAGCTTTACCTCGTAATTATGTGTCACATCAAATTTGAATTCAAAAATTTTCAAGGATATACGAGTGCAAAGATCAAACCCCAAAAAGAGATTATGTAAGGCTAGACCCAACTTGGTTGTAATCATAAAGTACTCCTCATATTTCCTTTTTTAAAAACAGACTCCACCCCATTATTCAAAATTTTCCACTTGTATGACACCTATGCATTCAAAACCGTCCACAACCCATAAGACAAGAATGTGGACCCCCCATAAATCCAAAGATAGTTATTTATCATCATGGATCATACATGTGCTTTGATCCTTAAGGATTAAACCTTGAATACTTAGTGGTAGGTTCCCCAAATTTTTCCAACACTTAGAAATTTTTCAATGGGTGCCAAGATTATCCAAAACATCAGCCACTTGATTACCCTCCTAGTAAATGTGGATAGTAATCTGATGCAGAGTAGCAGGGGAAGCACACAACTTGACACACTTATTCAACTATACCCTTCAATAAGACAATCTAATCATAAAACTTGACTCACACAACTAGACATCACTACAGGACTTGGGGATGAGTTGGACACTCTCAACATGACCAATCATGAACAAATAACAAGACTTTACTCATGGAAACTCTCATTCATCGATTCTTGCCATATTATCCAAGCAACCTTGTAGCACTTCCCAATGAGGATAATCAATATAAAATTTTGTTAAATACCTTAACCAAACAATGGAACCTGGATTTAGGCACCTTACATAGACCCCAATAGATTCCCAAATGCACAATACCAAATACTTAAAGCAGATGCTTCAAAAAGACTGATTTCCAAACCACCCAAAAGGTTGAATTAGGCCTGTATAAAGAAAATTTGAATTGTCAAGGAACACCCCAACACCCCTTAGCATTTAATAGGTTAAAAAATGTTCCCAGAGACCCTATATATACTTTTCATCCACCATTGTTACTCAAAAAAATCAAGAAAACTAAAAAAAATGCATTGAAATGATCATTTTCTAGATTGTTTCAAAGAAAACCATTGCTAGGGCATCAAATTTCTCTTACCAAAATACATATTTCACTATGAAACCAATTTCATCATGGAGAAGACTCTTAAATCCACCATTCCACCATTCCACCAACTTTCAGAATTTTCTCATGGTGGAATGGTGAATTATTAACATTTTGTGATCAAAACCCTTGTTTTGAAGGGTTTTTGACCTTCCCACAATAAAATAGATGTAACTTTCTTTATTCTTAATTAAAATGATTCAAATCACCACAAAATTAAAGAGGAATCTTCCCTCTTTCAAAAAATATGCCTTTGGAGGCTATACAGTGATGTACCAGACCGTACCAAGCAACAGAACAATCAAAAACACTGTAAAAAGCAAAAAAAATAGAGTTTTATTGTATTCAATGCCCCAAAACCTTCATTAGCACCCCAACCTCAACCCAAGGAAGGATTTTTAAAATTTTCACCATCACTTCCAATGGCCCTCAATTTATTTTCAAAGGAGGGAACCGTTGGCTAATGATAATAACATCATAATGTGGAGATTACAACAAATTCCATTAAGACAATAGTGCAATTTTAAAGAATCTTTGCACTCCTAACACCTAAGACCCCAAAAAACATTCAAATGGCTTGGAATTAGCCTTATTACATGTTCAAAACTCCAACCTTTCACTTTCACATATAAATTCAAGCTATTGCCTTCAAAGGCTACATGACAACTCTTAGGTGGAAGATGGCAACTTTACACATTTTAAACACAAAACCAAAAAACTCACCTTAGAACATTTGTCCTTTATCTTTTCTCTATCCAAAATTTGAGTGTTCACTATGTTCTACACCTACAAACAAACATATGTCATTGTTCCTTTGATTTTTCCTCACTTTCTTTTCATACTCATGTCTACAATTGTCTTGTTTGCACTGTTTCGCTTGTCCTTTACTCACCGCCTCATCAAGTTGTTTTGTCACTGTCATATCAAACTTATGTACAGTATTCCCTAAAAAATTTACATGTTTCTCAACTTTATTAATAACCACAGGGCACTCTATGGTTCCTACTAACACACTGTCCTTCATGTTAATTTTCAAAGCACTCCTTATCCCTATGTTTACCTTTTCATCAGCTACCTCTGTATTTTCAGTTTTAGGATAGTTTCCAACATCAGAATGTTTGTTTTCTTTCATTACATTTACAGGTATCTTCTTTCCACACATAATGACCTTAGCCTTTCCCTTAACATCTTCAATAAGGGGAGTCAACACAAAGGAGTGACCATCTTGAACTATAGTGTAAGTATTCATTCTACAATCATACAATTCCCTTTTGTCATATTTCCAAGGTCTACCTAATAGAAAATGACAACAATCCATTGGAAGAACATCACACACAACACTATCATGATAACCACCAATTTGAAAGTCTACAACAGCCTTCTCATTTACCAATAAATATTGATCATCATTCAACCATGAGATCTTGTAAGGACATTCATGAGTAATATTTTTCAATCCTAACTTATTGACCATTTCACATGACACTGTATTCTCTGTGGAACCAAAATCAATGACCACTCTATATACCTTGTCTTTGCACTTACAATTTGTCTTGAAGAGACTTTTCCTTTGCAAAGGTTCTTCCACTTTTGTTGCCTTCAAGATTTTTTTTCTCACCATCAACATTTCCCTACCTTAGGATCAACATTCTTACTCATGGAACAATGACTTTCACATTCCTCTTCCTGATCCAACTGTAATCTCCCATAAATCTTCTTGTTTCCACTAGATGAACTACCAACCCTCTCATAACATTTCCATGAAGGATGGTCAAATTCATTGCATGTGTAGCACCTTCCTGCAAAATCATTATAACCTCTACCAGCACCAAACCTTCCTCTACCTCTAAAACCAAAAGCACCTCTAGAATCAACATTTTTCTCTTTACCTGTGTGTGCTCCTTCTAGATCTTCATTTGGCTGCCTTGTTGTAGAAGGTATACCTCTTCCTCTTGCACTAGGACCACCTCTCCCTCTCACTGATTTCTCTTGTCTCCTCTTAAACTTCTCCTCCACCCTAATTGCCATTTGATAACAATCCTCTACACTCCTAGGGTTAGCTGAAACCAATTCATCCTATATATTAAGCCTTAAACCACCAATATATCTAGAAACTTTTTCATCTTCATTCTCATGATGACTAGATCTTAAACTCAATTTATAAAACTCCTCAGTATAAGACTTAATATCCATCTCTTTTTGCCTCAAACTTTGGAATTTCATAAACATTTGAACCTGTTGATCCTTGGGTAAGAATTTACCTTTGAGTTTTCATATCATCTTGTCCCATGATGTGATCTTAGACTTTCCTTGCTTACTCCTATCAGATTGAAAGTAATACCACCATACCAAAGCATGGCCTTATAAATTTTTCTTTGCAATTTTTACTCTTTGCTCCTTAAGAACCTCATCACATTCAAAATGGTTATCCAATGCACCAATCCAATCAAGTAGTTCTTCATCATTTAAACTACCGCCATACTTAGGAACATCAAGTTTTACCTTAGGTTTTTCACCCTTCACTTCCTTCAACAACTTTTCAATTATTTTATCCTCTGGAGTAAGCTCTTCTTCCACATTTTATAACTCCTCATCTTCCTCTTCTTTTGTCTCACTCTCTTCAACATCCCTTCTTGTTTGTCTCCAAGGCTATGATCCTTTCTTCCAACTCTCTGAGTTCATTAGCATGTCTTTCCTTATCTCCTTCATCTCCTTAGCCACATCATTCCTCTTTTGAGGAACCTTTGAAATGTCTTCACTTCTTCAACCTACAAAATGAAAACAAAATATACTCCCTGTTCTAATACCACTATGATGCAGAGTGGAGTGGAAGCACCCAACTTGACACACTTATACAACTATAGCCTTCAATAAGACAATTTGATCATACAACTTGAATCACACAACTAGACATCACTACAAGAATTTTCATGAGTTGGACACTCTTAACATGACCAATCATGAACAAATAACCAGACTTTACTCATGGAAACTCTCATTCCTCCATCACTGCCATACTATACAAGCAACCTTGTAGCAATGCCCAATGAGGAAAATAAATATAAAAATTTGTTAAATACCTTAACCAAACAATTGAACCTTTGTTTAGGCACCTTACATAGACCCCAATAGATCTCCAAATGCACAATACCAAATACTTAAAGTAGATGCTTCAAAAAGACTTATTTCCAAACCACACAAAAGGTTGAATTAGGCCTGTATAAAGAAAATTTGAATTTTCAAGGCACATCCCAACACCCGTTAGCCTTTAACAAGTTAAAAAAAATTTCCCCAAGACCTTTTATATACTTTTCATCCACCATTATTACTCAAAAAAATAAAGAAAACTAAAAGAAATGCATTTAAATGATCATTTTCTGGATTGTTTCAAAGAAAACCAGTGCTAGGGCATCAAAATTCTCTTACCAACCTCCATCTTTCACTTTGAAACCAATTTCATCATGGATAATACTCTTAATTCCACCATTCCACCAAGTTTTAGAATTTTCCCATGGTGGAATGGTGAATTATTAACATTTTGTGATCAAAACTCTTGTTTTGAAGGGTTTTTTAGCTTCCCTCAATAAAATAGATGTAACTTTATTTATTATTAATGAAAATGAACCAAATAACCACCTAATTAAATAGGATTCTTTCCTCTTTCAAACCATATTCCTTGGGAGGCCCTACAATGATGTACCAGATCGTACGATGCAACAAAACAGTCAAAAGTGCTCTAAAAAGTAGAAAAAATAATTTTTTATTGTATTCAATACCCCAAAACCTTCACCAACACCCCGGAATCAGTGCAAGGAAGGATTTTTCAAATTTTCACCATCACTTCCAATGGCCCTCAACTTATTTTCGAAGGAAGGAACTGTTGGTTTATGATAATTACATCATAATGTGGAGATTACAACAAATTTTATTAAGAGAATATTATAATTTCAAAGCATATTTCCATTCCTAACACTGAAGGCCCCCAAAAACATTCAAATTTATTGGAATTAGCCTTATTACATGTTAAAAACTCCAGCCTTGCACTTTCACATATAAATTCAAGTTAATGCCTTCAAAGGCTACATGACAACTCTTAGGTGGAAGATGGCAACTTTACACATTTTGAACACAAAACCCAAAAACTCACCCTAGAACATATTCAATCGTCTTGACGGACCTTGTTCAAGAAAAAAAAGACTCAAAATACCAACACTTAAACTATGAACCATATAGTCACCTTCAAATGATCAAAAATGGAGGATGAGGTGTAGGTGCTCTGTCACCACAATCTTCAAATTCAGCTTAGACACAAAAAGTTTTATGTCTAATAAAAATTTTTTAGTAATCCATCCCAATAATATTCCCATATTAACAACATCGATTATAGACTTAGAATCTCCTTCGATATGTAGATTCTTAATCCCAATAGTGATAGCTAATTGAATTCCCTTTAGCAGCACTCTTGCTTCTGCAATCATAGAGGATTGAATCCCAATCCCCCCGAGTAACTAGCCACGAAATTACCTAGGTTGCAATCTTTGATTATACCTCCTATGCTTGCCATGTCTAGGTAGCCCTTGGCTACTCCATCAAAATTGAGTTTATACTAACCACAATTAGGAGGTTTCCAGACAGTGTCCCATTGAGTCTGGGATCTAGTGTTGTCAAAGGAATTGGCATCAAGTTTTTGATGCCAATCTTTAGCCATTTTAATTTCCTACTCAATCAGTGCTTTATCCAATATTTTCCCTTTGAAAAGTGAAATGTTTTCCTAGATAAGCCTAAACCTTATACCAAATACCTGCTTTGGGCTCATCTCAATATTCCCAAATATCCTATTATTCCTCTCTTTCCAAAAGCACCAACAGATAATAGGGGGCCTAGTTCTAGATCTCATGAGCCAAGAGGTGAAGGAAAGACCTAGACCAGCCCAAAATAAAGGATTTAATGTCCTTGAACATAGTCCACTGAGTTCCCAATCGCTCCAAATCTAGCTCCCACACACCAACAAAAAATGAGCAATGAAGAAGTAAGTGGTCCATATATTATTCATTGCACTTGCATAACAAGCACCTGTTAGGGATCTAGAACCCCCTTTTCCTCAGATTAGCCTGAGTAAGAATCTTTTTATGACATCCATTCCACCAGAAAAAGTTTATTTTCAGGATCATGTGTCTATTCCAAACCTGCTTCCAGAGTCTGAGGAGCACACCCTGGTCTTATAGTAGATTGTAAGTCATTTTAACAGAAAGATCACCTTGCTTATCATGAGTCCAGAAGAAATCATCGTTATGGTAATGTAGTGAGGGAAATTATGTCCTACAAGGACTTGGCTAGGAGACCCAACTCAAGAGACAAAGGGCAGAAAAGAACCAAGTCATTCCACCTCCTGGCCCTTTGCAAGCCAAGGAGGTAATCTATAATGTAAACAGAAAAGAAACATTGTGTCGAACTCATTAGGTTCCTAAAGTACAAGTGTGCCAAAGGGGTGTCAAATAACCAAGGGTCCTCCCAGAATCTGATACTATTACCATTTCATATCTTCCATTTCATCCCTATCCTAAGCAACCCCTAAAAACTACAAATGTTCTTCCAAGCCAAAGAACCCAAAGGATGATCATCAAAGATGCAGTTAATCAAATGTCTATTGTGAAGATACTTCATGTTCATAATCTTGTACCAATCTTTTCTATTTCTTAGTTGGTCCTAACCCACCTTGGAAATCAAAGCCTTATTGGTGCAAAGGATATTCCTTATCCCAAGCCCACCACAATGGTTAGGTTTATAGAATTTGTCCCATTTAACCAAAGAAAACCTCTACTTTTCCACAGTCCCTAACCATAGGAAATTCCTTATAATTTTTTCAAACTTCTTAGCAATATTATCTGGGGATCTTGAAAATGGAGAGGAAGTAAACAAGGATCCCTTGGAGAGTTGTGGAAAGGAGTTGCAATTTTCCAACATGATTGAGGATGGAACCTTTCCAGCCTACCAACTTCCTTTGGATCCTTTAAAGGACCAAATTATAGAAGTCAAGAGTGACTTCCTTAACAATAAGGGGTAAACCAAGATACACCAAAGGGAGGGAGCCACTCATACAACCAATAATAGTAGTCACCCAAGCTTGAAGGGTAGGAGTTTTGTTGAAGAAATAAATTATGCTTTTATTATAGTTAATACATTGCCCAGAGCATGCGACATAAATATTGAGACAATTTTTCCATTTCCTAGCTTCAATCACAGAGGCTTTCCCAAAAAGAATGGTATCATCCACAAATTGTTGGATAATAGTAGGCTCCAAAGAAGAGGAAACCTTAATAACCTTAATTGACCCCTCTGAAAATAGATTAGAGATGTTCCTACTCAATACATCCACAATCATGATAAATAAATAGGGTGAGAGGGGATCCCCTTGTCTGATGTATCTCCCAACATTAAAAAAAAAAATGATTCACATTAACCAAAACATAGTACTTTACCATAGATATGAATTCCATAAGGAGTTTGACGTCATGTTGGTCAAACCCAAACTTAGCTAAGACTTTAGGGACAAATTCCCATAACACCTTATCATATGTTTTGAAATATCCAATTTGAGGGCCATACTAGCATTATTGCATCTATCCATTGAATGGAGCAATTCATGAGTAGTTATAGCAGCATCCATAATATGATGACCAGGCACAAACCCTTTTTGAGTGGGGCTAATAATTTTTCCTAGGAGGGGCTTAACATGATTCACCAAGATTTTAGAGAGGATTTTATAAAAGGTATTACATAGGTTGATGGGCCTAAAATCAGTCATAGATACGGGATCAACAATCTTAGAAATTAAGGCAATAAAAGTGTGGTTTAGTTGTTTGAGAAGCTTACCTGATTTGAAGAAATCTCTAATAGCCAAGACAAGGTCCTCACCAAAAATATCCTTGAAAATATAAAAGAAGATCAGGGGGAAACCGTCTAGGCTAGGTTCCTTGTGTTGGGACTGTATAGGTTCCTTGTGTTGGGACTGTAAAAAAAAATCACACTTTTAAAGGTTTACAATCATGAACCCCATAAGGTAGCTACATTCTAAGTGTAAAGAGTGATACAAATTGCTATAGTCCATTCTAGATACCATATCCACCAATGATCCCATCATATTTGACCTTTTCACACACCAAAATCACTCTGGTCATCATTGAGTAAGAGCTTCTAACAAACAATTCATATTGGCATGACTAGGCCCATGTCTCTCTAATCCATAAGTTATATCCTTTCAATTCAAGCATTTCTTGCATATCGGCAAAAGGTCAATAGTCTCATAGCAATCAACAAATTAGGAGGATACATATTCGGAAAGACAAATCCTGTTGCCCCACTAACGAAGAGGTTATCAGCAAGAACAATACTATCGGAGTGAAATCCTCAAGTTAGGCTAAGCATATATATCATGCTAATGGACCCTCGTCAGTAAGAAATTCACTTTGTCTCACTAATAAAGCAAAAAGAAACACGTCGGGGAGACATGTGCTATTAGAGTGAGTTTTCCTTCTCCTTCTTCATATGTTACATCGATGAAAGTGATTTGAGTGAGAGTCTTTCTGATTAACCCCAAGGAAGAGGGTGATAAGAAAAACATGTTAGGGAGACTATTGATATCAGAGTAACTTTTAGATCCTTCAGTGATACCCATTCTCATGCCAATGGTAATATGAATTGATCAAAGTTCATTGAAGTAACACTTGGCAACAAATTTGATATCTAAGTGACTTCACAAATCTCTTCTTGAAGGTGATATAGATTAAAAGACAAATAAAAACCAATTATCCAACATTGGTAGGAGAAATATTTGATCTTCCTGACCATGAAAGATGATCTCTATCTAATGAATATTAACTTGGTTCAAATACATAGATCAGCTAGAGTTTGAATAAGTCACCAATATAATCATTCAATCTGAGTTGGACATTAATGGCCACATGAATGTACATTGCATAGATAATTCTTTGATTAATAAAATAATAATGCAAAAGAACTTTTAGGATTGGTAGCGAAACAAACAAAAGAGCGGGCAGAAGTTAGAGAATTTTGTGCGGCCAAAAATTTCCAAGTAAGCTTGTGAATTCACTGCAATTATATTTTCAATTCTATCAATTTGAGAAGATAAAATGGAGGGTTCAAGCTCTGGGAATTCAAAGAGTAGAAAACAACAGAGTGAGGGTAGCAAACCTGGGGGTAAAAAATAGAAAATTGAAACAAAGGATGAATCAAAAACAAATGAGAGAAAATTGAACTAGGATATTATAGACCAATTACCTGGTTTAGGACCAAAATCCAGGCGTTTTGTACAACTTAGGGCTGAAGTAGAAAGATTTGAAAACAAGTGCAAGCACATAGGGGATGTATGGACCCCTATCTAAGGTTATGAGCTATTTATGTTTCACTATCATCGGAGGGATAGATTTGAGCCAATATGTAATCCTTGGAACTTTAATCTAGGTAAATTGGTTGTCCCTAATGTATTTGTAAATCTGAAGCTAGTAAAACTCTTGGCGACCCACTACAATCCAAACCTCAAGGCTATCTACAATTCATTGAGTAAACCTTTTATAGATGTTTCTAAAGCTGCAATTTGTGAATTTTTTGACCTAGACGGCAAATGTGATGAAACTATTGTACATGAGGTTTTAGAGAAATAATTCTAGAGAATGGATACAACCTATAGGGGGTGGAGATTACCATTGAATAGGCCCAAGAAGGATGGAAGTTTGGTCCCACTCGATGACAATGATGGGCCTCCCTTTCACATCAACTTATTTGGACCCTATTTGAAATACACATACTTCTCAATGTGGCAGGTGTTAGGGACAGAGGCTCTTGAGTTTATTTCAATTGTACCAATGGTGATTGTTGACAATGTTCAATACCATAATGCCAGGCCATTTGACTATGCTTCATATATTTTTAAAGGAATTGATTCAAGACTAATGGAAATTAAAAATGGATCCCATGTTCTATATTTCAGGCATTATTCTATTTTCATGCATATAATAATGCATTTCAAGAAAGAAATAGGGATGTGGCCAAAGGAATTAAGGATTGCATAATTTAAAGAAGAGGGTAAACTACTGTCAATACAATTATGGACTGCTATTTGGGATAGTAGATTTGTCAACTCAAGTTATGTTCATTTTGAAGAATATTTTGTCAAGCCATTGTACAAATTTTTCAACTATCCTTGTGATTACTCATTATCTGATGAAATTAAGAGGTTCCTCAGACCCAAGGATTTCAATGGGATTATTTATCACAATTGGGGAGATTGGTATTGATTTGAGGATGCCACCATGATAAGGGTTTATGGTTTTGAGGATACACCATTAATTTTTCCAAAGACAGTACCAAATAGAATTGCATACTTAGAGATTGTTAGACAGATGGACTACTCAAGTGTTATGAATCTAGGTTCCTTTGGAAAGTAGATATTCATGCCTAGTACTTTATTGTTTGGAGATTTCACTATACTATTAAAAGAGGGATATGACTTGATTTTGGATAAGCTAATGCATTTCAATTTGAAAAGGGTCCCACCAAGGAAAGGGTTTGATCTAGAAGGATACATTGATTTTTCCATAAAAAGGGAAAATTCTGGTGGATATGATCACATACCTTATCCATATGATAACATGATCAAAAACATGGAGGAGAAAGAAGATGAAATGGTTATTGATGAATATAATAGGGGGGTAGATCAAAGGATGAAAGAAATGGAAGAAGAAGAAATATTATCCTCTGGTGAGGAGTCATCTAATGATGAAGAGTCTAGGGTCCCAACTAATATAATTTCTAGATTGAGAATTGAGGATTATAAGTCTCCTCTTAGAGAGATAGAAATTGAAGAGGATTCTGACACAGACATAAGGCAGATGGCTTATAGATCCTTTGTAGCTGATGATGAGTGTGTAAAGTCCCTAGAATTCAAAGCCTTCTTGTACAAATAGAAGGGAAAATGAATAAGAGAATCTGTAGGAAACATAATATCGAACAATTAGGATCAGCTGTTGAATAATTTGAGGTTAAGTGTAGAAAAAGAGATGAAAGATATGACCCCAGAGCAAGGAAGAAAATTATTAGCAGAGTCAAGTGTTATGATTTTCCCAGGTCTGGACCTGAATTTTGCTCTTGTTTTTTATAGCTTCTTGAAAGATAATAGTGCTACACATAAGCTTAGTTCTGAAGGAGTTACAGTGGTGTATATGAGATCAAAGTATAATCTTGATGAAGGTTCCTTCATGATCTGGGCCCTGTACCCACCGCATAAGAAGTCTATAATTATTGACACTAAAAAATCCTTCGGCCATGTCATGAGACTAAAAGTTGGAAAGGCTTATCCTATAGCTACAACTGAGATTGGCATCAATGTTGCTAAGTTAAATAAAGCTCAGATCCAAATGTTGATTAAGGAAAAGGATATGTATAAAATGAATAATGAAACAATACTCAAGGAGAATGATTTCCTGAAGGATATGGTTAAAAATACAATGAAGGAATCTGCTAAGTTACTAACTCAAAGGGAGAGTTCACAATCAAAGGATAGGGGTGAAGGATCATATGTACATGATCAAGTAAATAAAGCTAGGCTTAATACAATCTCTGAAATATTTCACAAAATACATGGTAATTTAATGATTTAAATGAATAAGCTATGGTCAATCCATTCCAAGAATCATGCTACAATTTAGGAACACAAAAAGTTAAATGACAATACAAGAGAAGATTCAGGAAATGCAAAAGACAGGTGTTTCTGATAGTGGGGCTCCCACAAATGCTGAAGAAATAGTGAAGAAGCACAAGGACTATTATGACGAACTATAGACATATGTGAAAGGACTAACTAATGTTACAAAAAGTGGAGTACCTACATTATATGCAGATAATGGAGAGCTGAAGAGTCAGGACAAGTGGACAAAATATTGCAAGGTGAAATTGCATAAATCCTTGGAAGTTTCCAAAAGTGAAGAATCAACACTAGATGAATCATTCGAGCACTTGGAGAAAATGGTAACCATGGAGATCACTGTGAGGAATGCCACAGAAGATGTCAAAACTCACTTAATACAAGATTACTTAGATCATATCACCAGAGTCCATCTATGGCTTGCTCGAGCCTAATTGTTATGTTTAATTATTTTTAGTTTTCAAGAGACATTCACGAAGGGGTGCATCCTCTGAAATTTTTTGATATATAAGTTAGTTACATAGTGATAGAAACATAGTGATAGAAAGATATAGTAGAATAGGGATAGATAGATAGCAGAAGGCTTCCACAATGTTTACATTTCAAAAGACTATATTGCAAGTATAATATTGAGAAAATCAATAAAAGATCTATGATTATGTGGCTTCATATTGGTGTCAATTGTTTGTTGAAAATATACAATTGTGTGGTTGTCTCCAATATAATATTTTCTTATTATTTAAATTGATATATCAAGTATGTATTCAATTTATCAAGGAATTTTTTTTTCTTGTGTGATGTGATTAATTGATTTCTCCAAAAGAATTAAAATCCTTCTATTCAATCACAATCATATGGAAGTGTTGTTTGGGTCATAAAGAAGAACCATATAATTAGGATTTCCATTTTGTCTCCAATTTGATATCATCTATTGTTCCTATGTGGGTTTATTCAATTGGTTCTTTCAATTAAAGATTAAAATCCTTTTGATAAATCATAAGTAATTTCGTTTTGTCAGTTGGATCCATAAGTAGAGTTTTTCAATCACTTTCTTCCATGTTTATACAAGATATAAACTAACATAAGTGTGCCAAACACTTTGAATTACAACCAACACAAGTCATACATTCTAAATCTTCATCTCAATCCATTTCATCATTTATTTTTATCAAAAAAAAATTCAAAACCTTGCATCTGTTAACTGAACATATTAATAAACTTCACCTTGATATTGCTTATACAATTTATACCAAATTAGTTTTGCATCTCTCCACTCCCAATTGCCAATGTGGATAGATTACTCAAGTAGGAAACACAAAATCCAAGTCTGCTTCATTTGAATAGGTATACACACCTAGGTCTAACAAAGCCTGAAGAGAAGAAGGTTCAAGCACACCATTTGACCTTGTTCGTTAGCCTAAAACGTACCAAGAGCCTAGCAACCTCTTGAGGTTTTTCAACTAGCATTTTTGGGAACTAACACCTTGTAGGCCCCCATGCTAAAAGTGGTGATCCAAACTTCCTTAGGAGTGACTACACTAAGGATGCTAAGGTTATCATCTTGGGTAATGGTGGTTGGGAGAGGGCCCAACAACAGATTGTCCAAAGCCAAATTGGGAGCCTCAACGGGGGCTAAATAAGCCTTCTGAAAAAAGTTTGCTGACAAAAGATCAATCTAGGTGCTTGTATTGACCACAACCCCCTACTCATTATGCATCATAGTTATCTGATTCCTTTTCTTGTATTTTAGAGTAGAAACATGAAAAAATGAGGTATTTTTGTCCCCTTCTTGCAGCCATTGAACTCTATATTTTTGTTTCAAAAAAATTCCTCTTTCCTTAAAATTTTCTCCCACTCCCTTCGGCTCTCTCTTTCTTGGTTACGGGTTGGAAAGCTAACATCCCTATCTTCCATATTTTTTTGGATAGTTTTCAACTTATCCCCTAAAGCTCTTTTTTTTTTTTTAAATATCCTCAAAAACTCTTTTGTTCCAACCTTTCACCATGCATTTGATATGTTTAAGTTTATAAAAGATCCTGAACATGGGGGAGCCACAAATAGGAATATTCCACCATTCATCAATTTTATTCTCAAAATCAGGATGGGAATTCCACATTATCTTGAACTAGAAGGGGAAAGGTCCAACAACAGAATGGTCATTCATGACCAATAGCAGAGGGTTAAGGTCAAAAATAGTCCTAGGCAAGCCGAGGAGATTAGCACTAAGCAGGGTCGTCCAGTTGTTAGAGAAAAGAAATCTATCCAATCTGACTTGAATCAAACCCTCATGAAGACATCTATTGGTCCAGGTAAAGGATTGAGCTGATAAGACAATGTCAACTCAAGAAATTTTCCAAATCAGCCATGCTATCAGAATAATCCACCAGACCACCACTTTTCTTTGAATGATATAAGGGGGAGTTGAAGTCCCCCACCACCAACTAGCGAAACCCCTATTATTTTTTATCCGATTAGAGAGATCCTACCATAGGGAATTTCTAACATTTCTTTGGTTAGGAGCATAGATATTAATAAGTGACCAAGAGCCACCTGGGTAAAAAATAAGACTCCCACACTACTCTGATAGCATAATAGTTCAGAACCATTGAACTTGACTTGAGGAAGTAGAATATTCTCATGGGTGAGGGAAAAGGATAATTTAGTTAATTAAAACTAAATTAAATTGTGCAAAAAAAAGGGGCAGGAATATTCCATTGGATTATTCCTTTTGGAGGAATGTGCAATGGAGGAATATTCCCTTGCAAGTGGGGGGAATTAGATTTAATTGATAATTAAACAATATTAATTATGCAATTAGAGGATTTAGAAGAATTAGATTATATCCATTAAATAAAATGGTTTAATGAATGAAAAAAAGGTGGAATGTGTATAGTGTGAAATTCCTACCTTAAGATGCAAAAACTAACTAATGCAACAAAGGAAAAACACAAAACAATCACCTCAAGATTGGCCTAGTCTAATCTAAACAAAACACAAGAAATTGGAACTTTTTACCTTGTTTAGATGTTGGTCTTGGTTGGCCCCTAAAATTTCTTGATATGTGTGCTCCTTGATGGAAAAATAGCCCTAAATGATGCTCTAAATGATGCTAAGATAAAGATGAATGCAATGGAGGTTGTGGGTAGTTGAATGGATGCAAAATGAGAGCTTTATGATGCTGCAACAATGGTGGATCTTGGGTTGCTTAGTGTGTACAAGATTGCTAAGTGTGCTTGGTTGATTGCTAGAATGGATTCCTTCCAAATGAGGGAAAATTCTACCATTTTAGGGGAGATGCATCTAAACCATGGAGGGATAGGATTAAGCCAAGATGGACAAGATCAAGGGCTAGGGTGAAGTGAGAACTCACAAGCCCTCACATCTTGACATGTGGTAGGTGATATGAAAAGAGGAGATGATGTGGACATGACATGGAGATACTAAATAGAAACTTGGGATTTAGACAAGATCTCCTCATAAAGGAGGTCTTTTTCCACATGTGGGTGAGTGGACATGTGAGAAATTAAAAATTCCCCTCATGGAGATGGGAGAAGGAATTTTAAATTCCTAAAAGGCATGAGAAAATAAATGTGAATTAATATTTCACATAGGGAATGGGTTGCCTTCTCCAAAAGGAGAAAATATTTAATACAGTTGACTTAGGACACATGCCATAAATGGCATGGAGATTGGGTTGACCTAATTAAGTGATTAAGGTTGTGCAAATGCAAGATTAGATGAATTAATGATAGATTATAGGAAAGTGGGAGATTATGGAGGATGTGATCCTAATGATGATTAGGGGTGTGCACATCCTAATCATAGATTAATTAAATTAACCTAGATTAGAGAGGATTATAGAGGATGTGACATTTGGAGAGAGAAGAATTTGAATTAAAAATTGATTTAATTCATAAAGGCATAAAGTGACTAAATAAAATAAATTGGGGTATTTATTTAATTTAGAGAGGAAAGGGAGGTTAAGGTATTTAATTGATTTATTAAATACCTTAGGGACATTAGGCTGCAGGGTAATATTAATCAAATAATAAGTTATTTAATTAATAAGTACAAGAGATTCGAGACAGAGGAATAGAAAGGGGTGAATTTGACCATATGGGGGTGGTCAAATTTAGGTGTCTACATTTTTCCCCTCTTCAAAATACTATTAGAATAATAGTGTTTTGAAGAAAAATAAAATATAGATGACTCAATAGAAGAAAAGAATGTTATACAATACCCCGATGTCATAGGGAAGTGGATAGAACGAAAGAATGGAGGAAATTGTCAAAAGGGAGAGAACAAGTCATGTGAAAGAGAAAATATTGCAAGGACAACCAAGTGAAAGAAAATTTGTGTAGGTTGTCTAATCATAAAAAATAAAGGAGAATGTTCGAATGGAATGGATGTTCTCTTTGATGGTTTTTCATATCATGTGTTTCCATCAATGACAAAAGGGGAGATGGATGGGCCAGAAGAATAACAATCTTTCGATGAAAAATAAAATACAAATGACTCAATTGAAGGAAAGAATGTTAGAGAATGGCCTAGTGTAATAGGTAAGTGGATAAGATGAAAGAATGGAGGAAAGTGGAAAAAGGGGGAGAGCAAGTAATGTGAAAGAGAGAATATTGCAAGGACAACCAGGTGGAGGAAAAGTTGTGTAGGTTGTCTAATCATAAAAAAAATAAAGGAGAATGTTGGAATGGAATGGATGCTATCTTTGATGGTTTTTCACATCATGTGTGGCCACCAATGACAAACAAGGAGATGTTGGTCTTGGTTGGCCCCTGAAATTGATTGATATATGTGCTCCTTGATGGAAAAATAGCTCTAAATGATGCTAAAATGAAGATGAATGCAATGGAGATTGTGGTTAGTTGAATAGATGCAAAATGAGAGCCCTATGATGTTGCAACAATGGTGGATATTGGGTTGCTTAGTGTGTGCAAGATTGCTAAGTGTGCTTGGTTGATTGCTAGAATGGATTCCTTCCAAATGAGGGAAAATTCCATCATTTTTAAGGGAGATGCCTCTAAACAATGGAGGGATAGGATCAAGCCAAGATGGACAATATCAAGGGCTAGGGTGAGTTGAGAACTCACAACCCTCACATCTTGACATGTGGCAAGTGATATGGGAAGAAGAGATGATGTGGACATGACATGGAGGTAATACATAGTACCATGAGATTTGGACAAGATATCCTCATAAAGGAGGTCCTTGTCCACATGTGGGTGAGAGGACATGTGAGGAATTAAAAATTCCTCAAAAGTCCTCATGGGGATGGGAGAAGGAATTTTAAATTCCTAAAATGCATTGAGAAAATAAATGTGAATTAAAAATTTACATAGGGCAGGGGTTGCCTTCTCCAAAAGGAGAAAACATTTAATGCAGTTGACTTAGGACACATGCCATAAATGGCATGGAGATTAGGTTGACCTAATTAAGTAATTAAGGTTATGCAAATGCAAGATTAGATGAATTAATGACAGATTAGAGGAAACTGGGAGATTATGAAGGATGTGACCCTAATGATGATTAGGAGTGTGCACATCCTAATCATAGATTAATTAAATTAACTTGGATTAGAGAGGATTATAGAGAATGTGACATTTGGAGAGAGAAGAATTTGAATTAAAAATTGATTTAATTCATAAAGGCATAAAGTGACAATAAAATAAATTGGGGTATTTATTTAATTTAGAGAGGAAAGGGGGGTTAAGGTATTTAATTGATTTATTAAATACCTTAGGGACATTAGGCTGCAGGGTAATATTAATCAAATAATAATTTATTTAATTAATACGTATAAGAGATTCGAGATAGAGGAATAGAAAGGGGTGAATTTTACCATATGGAGTTGGTCAAATTCAAATGTCTACATTTTTCCCCTCTTCAAAATACTGTTAGAATAATAGTGTTTCAAAGAAAAATAAAATACAAATAACTCAATAGAAGATAATGTTAGACGATGCCTCGGTGTCACAAGGAAGTGGATAGGATGTAAGAATGGAGTAAAATGGAAAAAGGGGGACAACAAGTCATGTGAAAGAGAGAATATTGCAAGGACAACTGAGTGCAGGAAAAGTTGTGTAGGTTGTCTAATCATAAAAAAACTAAAGGATAATGTTGGAATTGAATGGATGCTATCTTTGATGGTTTTTCACATCATGTGTTGCCATCAATGACAAAGGGGGAGATGTATGGGACAAAAGAATGGAGGAAAATGGAAGAGTATTCCCCCTTGAGAGGGCAGATGGGGAAGAAAAGGGGCCCAGAGTGACTTCTCAATATGGAGAAATGGAGGGTACCACACAATAGAGCGCAAAACACCATGAATAATAGCTTTTGAATGGAGAAAATTAGATAAGTGGGGTGCAAATGATAGCCCACAAAAGAAAAGCAATGAATGAATTAATAAAAGGTTAAATAAAGGGTAAAAAGTACCCAAAATTTAAAAGGCTAATTAGTTGCAAAAGGTGAAAATTATAAATAGTAAATTTGAAAAATTACTATTTAGCTTTTGCATACTTGACAGCTAACTAGACAAGAGAGAGAGAGAGAAAGCAAGTCACGAGGATGGCTTATGGGAATGATGACTAGGGATTCGTGGATGATGAGCTCATACACCAAGGTGAGGAGTTACGCTAGTTCTACTACTACTGAACAGTACCATGTCAAGTAGGCCCCAAATCTCACTTTGTGATTTGGATTTAAATTTTTAAGCATATTTTGAATTTGGGATCAGGTAGATTAGGTACATGGGTTCACCACGGATGGGCAGGTTCACTTGTCCGATCTAAAAATTCACCCATCCAGAAGGATGGGAAAAGACATGGGTGAACATGCACTCCACAGGGGCATATGTGCTAAAGGAGGGGCGATGCCAGAATCACCTCTCTAAGGAAAGGGGCGGGATTGCAGAATGCAGGGGAAAACTTGCATAGGGATAGGTGAATGTGAATTCACTGAAACTAGAAAGAAAGGAAAGTGATTTCACCAAAAGGAGAAATAGATGGATTCAAATCCATCTTTCAAAGAAAAAGGGTGAGGGAAACTTCTCCACTTAGGAAGGAAAAGATGCAGGGGTAGATACGAAATCTCCCCTTGGGGAAAAAGGGTGAATGTGACTTCGCCTCTGAGGGAAAGTCTGGCAAATTCATGCCTAGACAACAAAGTGGCAAATTTTCCAAAAAATAGGCTAATTCGTCAGAGGATGAAAAAGGAGCGAGTGCAATAGTAGGATAGGAAAATGCACTAGGGAAGGGAAATGGAAATTTTTTCCTTACACAGAGGTGAATTCGCCAAACTTGGGGCAAGGATGAAAATGATAGAAAAGAAATGAAGTGTGAGAAAAGCTAACAAATTGTTCTACATGGATGAAAAAATCTGACTCATTGAGGATACGGGAGAGACATTTAGCTATTCTAGAGGTAACATGTGTGGCAATGAATGCCCATGACCACAAATCGCTTGCATAGGCTAGATTGTTGTACATGTTGGGGTATCCCAACATTTTAGCACACTAAGGACTTCTAATGACATTAATGGAGAGATGAAGCTCAGAGATGTCAACCTTCCATCTCCCAATAGGGGAGATGATAGTGATGTTAGAGGACATATGGATGATTCTACAATTTCCCATCTAAGGGCACTTGGTTAGCTGGGCCCACACTCGACCAGTGGAGGAGATCTTGAAGGTTGTGTTTGGACTAGCGTAGCTACCAATCTAGGGGAGGGAGTTAGATTTGGATGCGTGCTTGGGATTACATGTACCAACCCTACCATTGTACCTCTACGGCCTGATCAGAGGCATCCTATTATCAGACAAGAGTGGAGGCTTCTACAGCCTCAAGATTATTGATGTTGTGAGACACATTATAGAGAGATGAGAGGGGGAGTTCACATGGGGAGCATGCGTACTAGAAAAACTATATATGGATGTTGAATATTACAAACGAGAACTAAGTGTCACCCATGTGACACTAATTCATGTGTAGGAATGGGAGAATATTAGCATGGCCTGGCCGAACATTTTGGTTTTTGGGTGAGGAATGAGAAACTACCAATTGCATATTGGTGGGGGACGGAGTAAAGATTCAAATTTCACTGCCAATTAGTGGGGGATTTTGAGGGATGGCAGTAGAGATTGGAAAGTTTGAGACTAGAGGATATCACATGGAGACCATACATGGCACGATGCTTCCATGGGTGGAGGGATGATGATAGGAGACATAGGGGCTATTTCTTCTCAATCTTCTATCTGATTGGACAAGATCCATTCATAATAGAGCTGCACAAACCAAATAGGGTCATGAGACAATTCAAGGTTTAGTAGGATATTCCTTCAGGACCACAAAGGTTCCAAAGGATCACTAGGGAGTCGACAACATTATGGGGGGAGCTAATTATGGTGGATTATGCACGATAGATGTGGGACATTGTCCCACTGACACAATACCCCTAGAGAGGAGGGCTAACAGATGCAATTACTATAGTGCAATACTCAGTGTGGTGGGTAGAGGGGAGACCAGGGTGGATTATAATGGTGCATCTAATTATGGAGGCCCTAGGGTATAGATCAAATGATGAGAGGAGGTTAGATGGGTTGTAGAGGAGGAGGAGGAGTGGAGGTCGATAGAGGAGATGGGGTGATGGAGATGCTAAGATGGAGGAGGAAAGAGGAGAGGGGGAGGCAATGGAGGTGGATGCTCCAAAGATACATCCCTTGGCGATAGTGCCATATGTACCACTGCCACCCAAGGATCCCATGGTAATACTCATAGGAGCCCTGGCTTGCTTGGGGATTATAGAGCATCGACACTGAGAGTTTGAGGTAGATAGAGATAGGTTGCAAACAGAGGTGGAAAGACTATAGAGGGGGGAGATGGGGACTATAGGGTCCTAGTAGATGAGGCCTCATTGAGGGTGCAGAGGACCAAATAGAGAGGGAAAACCTAAGGAGGCAAGTGGCAGAGATGCAATGGGGATTGGAGGAGCTAAGGAGGGAGAGGGATGAGCTATGGGATAGGCTAGAGTATGTTGAGGTTACTATGGGAGAGGGTAGAGGTAGCAGAGGCACAAGTACAAGCCCTGCAAGGGGAGCAAGACACAGTAGTATAGGAGATGTCATGGTTGCAGGAATGGGTGGACTAGATGAGGCTAGCCCAAGATGCATGGGAGCAGGAGAGGAGATATATCACAACGCTATGGGACATGCACTAGATTGAGAGAGATCTGGAAGAGGATAAGTAGCAGAGGTGGAAAATTCTAGGACAGAGGTGGCTTATTACATGTTTTCTTATCATCAAGCTTTCCTAGATCCCGCACAGAGAGTATCCCCCTACATCAGAGAATTCCCTCAAATGCTAGCATCATCACACTCTAGGACCACTCATACATGGGGATATAGCATATTTTGGGAGACTCCCCCAAAGGCAGTGGTTCAATCCCAAAATCCTCCTAGAGATCAAATGGAGCTAGCATAGGGTAGAGAGGACATGAGGAGATAGGATCCCGATTTTTGATAGGTGTAGAGTGCATATGTGGTGGATAGAGATAGAGGCTACATACTTCTTAGCACAAATTAGAGATTATTTCATTCATTGATTAGTTCATTCTTTATTCTTTATTCATTTGGGAGATGTAGTCTATGTATTAGACTAGAGCTCTGTACCTATATGTTATGTGATGGGTTTCAATGGACATGATGGAATTATTATTATGCTTTTATGATGGACTTATTATGGATACTTATGGTATTATTGTGGATTATAATGGACATATGATGGACATGATGTATTCTGATATTTATATGATATGTGATAGACATTGCCAACACTATGTGCTTATTATGTGATGGATGTTGATTATGCTCATGTGTATGGTGATTATGATCATGATGTATGTATGTGACTATGATCATTTATTCTTATGTTTATGTGGATGACATGGATTAAATGCATTATGTCTAATACTTTTTGATGCAAGATGGGATGGATGATTTATGATTTTGTGAGATATGATATGGATATGGTACTAATGGTTTGTGATGCAGATGGTGATGTATATGTGTATATGTGGAAAACCTTCTAGGTATATTATTATGATTTTATTATGATATGAAAATTTAATGTATGTAATGAATGAAAAATGTGATGTATGCATATGTGATAATGTTATGGATGGATATGATGAATGTAATGAAATGTAATGTAATATACTATAAAGGATATGATGAATGTAATGAAATGTAATATATGTAGTGAGATGGACTAAGATGTTTAGAATAAGAACTCTAAACAACCTAAAAAGATAATGCAATGAGATGATAACGGGATGGAATGAACTTAAGATGCATAGAATAACCGATCTAGATTAATATAAACAACTTAAAATGAAAATGATAATGATAAAATGATAATGGGATGAAATGAACTTAAGATGCTTAGAATAACCAAACTAGATTAATCTAAACAACTTAAAATGATAATGATAATGATAAAATGATAATGGGATGAAATGAACTTCAGATGCTTAGAATAACAAATCTATATTAATCTAAACAACTTAAGAATGTATATGCAAATGATAATACAAAATGAAATGAGATGATGAAAT
>VDFB02000017.1:421659898-421744272 GCA_007258455.2 Sequoia sempervirens
TAAGAATTGATAGTTGGTGAGCTTGATCAATAGCTAGTTTTCTCTTGTTTATTCCATATCTTTTAGACACTTTAAGATGCTTATTTCATATATTCCTAAAATTATATACCTTTTTATATCATTATGGCATACAAAACCAAACTTTGATGAGTGTGAATATGATTATGATATGTCGATATTTACATGATGAATGTATGAATGTGTACAAATTTTAGTTTAAATGTGTTTAATTCATTATTTTAAATAGTATGTATGCTTTGGATGAGAACTAACTCCTTGCAACTAGAATAGCAACCCACGACAACTAGAGAACTCAACCTATAGCCAAAGGATTTCAGGTTGATAAGCAGGGTAGATTATAGAATGGTTGGGCACATGATAGTTGCATAAAATGATGAAGGTGATCATGGAGTGATCAATTGGGATTCATCAGAGAATTCAATAAAATGATGGAAGGACGAATGAGTTTTTGATGAACAAGGAAATTCCCATGAGTGTTTGTGCAGAGCACATCTTTGCAATGCTGTTAAAATAGAGTTGCAAACCTAGTTGTCTTCTTCCATTTGTTTTAGTTACAGTTTTTATTGCAAAGACTTTGTCTCTCTCAATTCTAAACGAGATTGGACATTTTCATTTAATTTTAGTTTTAAGTCCTTATGAAAATAAACCTCCTCTTGAACCTATATAGTTGTATCGGTGGTTGAGGAGTGGATCTAGTTAGAGATACATGTATTTTTAATATTTCTAGTATTATTTTCCAGCAGACAATCTTGCATTGTTAGTTTTTTGTTATCAGTTGTAATGGATATGCATTCACAAATGAAAGATCTATGAAGACTCTTCTCATGTTGTGAAAGTTTAATTTTTACAATGAAGATGTTCCATTTTATCGTTATGTTTAGTTGGTTTAAGTAGCACATATTTGGTTTATCTTGTGGGAACAACAACTTGAGCAAGGGCCACTCAAGGTATTGTTCACCCACTTTTATTTTTTGTTTTTAGAATAAATGTTCATGTTATTACATTCATTTTAATAGATTCTTTATTACACACATGTGAATGATATCTTGTTTTATGATTCACCTTCTGTATTGAATCTTTGAGTCATCCTCTAGAGTAAGTCAAGTAGTTAGGAGTAAGAGTTAGCAGTATTAATGAAGTTGTAGAGTTCAGGTTAGCAGTTATTAGTTACGGTGCTAATCTAAAAGTACTCGCAACATTAGTAGCAAATTAAGTTATTTCCCCTATTTTACAGTTTATGCTTTATTTCCCATTTACAATCTTTATTATTTTCCTGCACATGTGTAAACTAGCTATACTTGATGATATAGGTCGTGTAGAGTCTGTGAATGCACATACAGTGCCAACATCAAAAAAATCTTATGAAGCTCTAGTTGATAATTAAATGAATCCTTAGCAAGGGTTTAGTGGACTGTTTAGCTAGGAACCTTTCCGCTAAATTGTGTGTCTAACACCAAGTTGACTAGACATTAGTTAGGCCTTACATTTTTTGGCACTGTTACTGGGGATGGTGCTACATTTAGGATTCTCCTATGTTATTTCAAGCTTTCATAGTTAGAATTTTGTCTTCAACATTAGGGTAATTAGGTTTTTAGATATCAATACAAAATTATTTACTAACAATGTGCAGGAGCCGTTGATTCAAAGAGTCACAACTATTGTATATGGAGGCGACAAGGAACTCTAGGAAGATTTATTTCTTCAACACATGAAGCTTTATAGGATACTAGTGATTATAGTGAATAGAGCAAGGGTATTCCTAAAGAATAATCTTCCCTAACACCAATATCCACATCAAAAATATAGGAGACTTCCCACACACAAATCATCACCATGGGTGATACTGCAATGGAAGAACCACCATAACATGTAACCTTTGAGTTCCCCATTGCCAACCAGGAGAGAGCAACTACGCTGAAGAACATACCTCCTTCAACATTACTTGTCTTCTATGGGTTGGTCACAAAGGACCCAGATACATTCCTATTTGAGTTTGATGTGTTGTGCAAAAGCTATGATTACACTACAAATGCATATAGGCTCAAATTGTTTCCAACAACCCTAAGGGATGTTTCTTTGAGATGGTTCATGGGTTTAGGAAGAGATGTTGTTCCTAATTGGAATTCTATGAAGACAAAGTTCCTGAAGAAGTACCAGGACTACTGTAGAGGAATTGACAGAAAGAGAGATATCTTTAGGATGTCACACAAGGAGGATGAATCTTTGGAAGACTACATGGAAAGGTTCTATTTTTTCCTTAAGAAATCCCACCAAAATAGATTCTCTGATGAGTCTTTAAAGCTGATATTCTTAAGGGGGATTAATGAGGATTGAATGGATGCACTTAACCTCATTAGAGTAGGAGATATCTCTCAAGCACCATTTGAGGAGATTTACAAGGCATGTAGGAACTATTCAAGTTCTTTCACAAAGAAGGTTACAAGAGATAGGGCATCATCCATCATCAAACCATCCAATGGAATCTCTAGAGTTGAATTGAGTAATTTGTTGTCCAACATGGAGGATAATATCAACCATCTAGCTACACAATTGGGGGTAAAAGCAAGAAGTTGGGTCCATGAAGAAGGGAAGTTTCAGCCAAAAAAAATCTCATAGAAAACACGTATGCGTTATTAAAAAAATGTATGCGTTATGCTTTGGGTATCTGAGCCTAAAAAATGTGTATGCACTAAAAACACGTATGTGTTTTATAACACATACAAGTCATTTATTTAAAAAATAAATACCTTTTAGAAACACATATGCATTAGAAAACACGTGTGTTTTGTAACAAAAAACATGAGCACGTTTTAAAGCGCATACACATTTCTAAAAAGTATTTAATTTTTTAAATAATCAAGAAAATAAAGAACACATATGTGTTTGTAACGCGTACATATTTTTAAAATTTTGAATTCCCAACCCACATGCTGCCTCAGTTTTAGGCTCAAGAAAGGCTTGGCAACCCGACCCTTAGCCTTTGACCTGCAACTAATAAACTAAGGCAGATTAAAGAAGAATGTCCAACTTTGGCAATATGGTTGATGGACTTTTTTTCTGAATCAATCTATAAAATTAAAATCTATTAGAGAACATGATGTCTAGTTTCCAAATATATAATTTTATTAAGATTGGATTATATTTGTTATTTTTTAATTAATTTCTAAGCAAACTAGTTGTTAAACTTGAAATATCAGGCTTTTTTGTTTTTAATAACTTTTTTTTGGTTAAGTTTCTTGTAAAAAAATTATATGGCATCAATCTTCGCAATTCTCTACACAATGAAAAAAGATTCAAAAAAATGTTTAGTTTAGGTCCAATTATGTTGTTCGTATCGCTGATTTTAAAAACAACAATTAAGGCCAATAAAAATTCAATACAAAAAATATTAAAAAAAAAAAATCCTCATCAATCTTCATGTTGTTAGCTCTCTTTCCCCAAATATATAATTAGCAAAATACTTTTATTTGGGTCAAAAAGTGGTGTTCGTACATGTGCATGGTATGGTAAAAAAATAGGGACTTTTAAAAAGTGGTTTTTATACATGCCCATCAAAATTTAATTTCTATCATCTGGGTATTTGAATAAATTACATGTTTGGAAGCTAGATTCAAAATGCTAAATTTCATATTATTGAATTTCTTAAGATTCATTGTGTAAGTGCATCAAATTTTTAGTCCAAGTGTGACAAATTCTAAAAAACAACAAAAACACTTCCACTTTTTGAGCTTTTTGTGGACCCAACTTCTTGTATCAACCCTTGGCTACCCTTCATGTCATAATGGAGCAAGAGGAGAAAAAAGCAACTCTTACATAATACTACCCACATTACAAACAAAGAAGGAATAAGTGCAAATGCAAGAAGGTGGAAAGTATTTCTGAGGGGACATCAAATTTTCGTGCATTGGAAGGATAAGATGGACAAGTATTCTAATATCTCAAAGGAAACCATGGCAGTGAAGACAAGGTATGCCCCAAGATCCTTTGAATTATAACATGTCATTTCTTGGTGTTACCACATTTTTGGTCACCCCTAGAAGTGTTGTTTTATTCTCAATTTTTGGTTAAGTTATAAGTCGGCGATTTTTTTAGAAAATAGTATAACTATGGCGATCATTACATGAGTTTCTCTAACTCTTTCTTTGTCCTCCACCAGGTTCTTTCTTTTGCAATATGTTATTCAATAGTTTGTGGCAGTGTTTTCTAGTCATCGAAACTTTTGCAACTCCACTTTGGTTTGCTTTCAAGTCATGATAACACAGGAGATGTTTTGTCAAGTACATCAAATTCACCTTTTTATTGCCTCAAAGAGAAAATGATGGGCTTGTCAGTGCTTATTCAAAAGTGGGTGACATTTCATAATGGGAAGTGAACCATGATGATGATTAACATGGCTATGCAAACTATTCATTGCTGCCTTATAACCGCTCCTTTTCAAATTTTTGAAAAGTGGTTGCAATGAAGTGATGATATGAAAGTTGACATGTGCCAACATGACAAGAGGATATCATTTATTTCCCATCTACTTGCACATTTCTCGTGGGTAATTAATAGGAAATTTATGCAAGTGACAAACATTATTACCTGTGACATCAACATTGTGAGACGTGATGAGGAAGAACACATTGATGCAGACTTTTGTCCTTTGATTTCAGGTTTGTTCTAAGGTATTTACTTTCTTGTTTGTTCCTTTCAAGTTGCAGCTTAAAATTAAATTTCTCTACATTGCAATATTCATTGTGAAAGTTTGTTTGAACCCTAGGATTTTAGATATGGCAAGATATAAGTATCGAGGCTACAAGTATCTTTTAGGGTTAACTTGTGCCATGCATGAAATAGGAGATACTAAGCTAGGGTAGGTAAATATGAATGAATTTAGGGAAAAATTCTAATAACCAGATCTACCACCCATCACCCGACAAGTGGTTAATAGTGGATTAGTTGAGGCAACTGCTTTTCCCATAACAATGTAATGCCCATAATTACTCCTCAAATGTATTAGGCACTATGATTCTTAATCCCATGAGATTAGAATAGAGGACAAAAAATTGGTGGTTAAAATTCAAAGAGCCACCTTTGCTTCATGTCTAAGAATCTCTAAAAGAGAGAATTTCTCAGCCCTTGATTTCACCAACTCGTAGATTAAATTCTCACCTAAAAAGGGCTTCTATCGTAATAAGATGGCGAAGAATTAGTTAGCAAAGCCCAAAAGAGGTAAATATTAGTTGCCACATAATCTGCACAAAAATCACTTCGTGGAGGAAATATCAAATATCATGATACTATTCAACAGACTGAGGGGAAATGAAGATGATTTCAAGATTGGATGTGCTTCTTTATCCAAATTGTGCTTGAAGGAAGCCAATTTTTAGACTGGGCACAACTCATTAGTGACAAAATGCATAGTTTGCTTGTCTTTACAATTAACAAAGCTTTCCACCTGTCTTCATACTTAATCTATGCCTTTGCAAGCACCAAACCATGGCCAAGTGACCTTCCCCATGACCAAGTACCGATTTTCAATTACCTCGACAAGCCCCAACTGAACAAGAGTTTCCTTCAACATAGAAGGATATTTGACACCTTTACTATGAGGATGACTTGGGAGTTACAGGGAAAATTTTAGATGTAATTTTTGCGCTAAAAGCCATGCAACTTGTCAACTTTTATGGGAGTCGATTTATTTGGTTTCAAAAGTCTTCTTATATAAGAGTTGGTGGTTTTAGTGGTTTCCTAGTAAAACTCCCTAGGTACCCAGAGTATAGATATTTGATGATTGAGTTCTACAAGTAGCTTGTTGATTTAAATAAAAGGTGCCAAGAGCATAAAAGGGTAACTGTTTAGTTTCCTATTGGTTTTGGTCCCTTCATTTGTGAGTCTTTGTCAAACATTTTGAACATTGAAAGGGAAATATCTAAATATACCTTACATTCTTATGATGAACGTTTTCCCTTTAACATAAAGGATTTTGTGAAAAATAACTTGAAGTTAAGACCTAGTTTTTTTCATCTGCCCAACTTGGAAGATTATTGGGTTGATTGCTTTGATGAGTTTGAAGTAAGAAGGAGCTAGATGAGATTGTCTTTGAGACAAATAGTCACTTATGGTCTAAAATGGGATGTACAAGGTTTTGAAGATGAATGAAATTTAGTAGATCCAATCTTCACAAAGTTGATAGCCAATCAGCCTATCACTACTATGGATTGGAGCAACAAAGAAA
The DNA here is from genome assembly GCA_007258455.2 of Sequoia sempervirens. Classification (NCBI taxonomy): domain Eukaryota; kingdom Viridiplantae; phylum Streptophyta; class Pinopsida; order Cupressales; family Cupressaceae; genus Sequoia; species Sequoia sempervirens. The sequence goes on from VDFB02000017.1 coordinate 421,666,140, forward strand.
TCAAAACAATTGTAGCAAGGATTGGAGATGTTTTACAAAGAATGCAGGAATGGGTGGCTAAAAAGAAAATAAAGCAATCCCACCCTCAGACCAAGTTGTAGGATACTCCAACTATGGGTGGAAGTAGCCAACCCCCTGTAATTTTAGGGACTTCTAGATAAGCTTCGTGATCAATGCCATCAAGAGCTCAAGGTGATGGTGATGAGGAATCTCTTGATAAGAATTTGTTTCAGTAGACTTGTGGAGAAGATATACTTGATTTACCAAACCTGGATAAAGACAAAGAGATTGAAGGAAAAGAAGATGATTTAGGAAGCATCAAAATTAGTACCTCCTCATCACGTCAGTCATCACCCATCAAAAAGGTAAATGAGCCTCTAAAACTAAGGCCTTCCCTACCTTCATCACATGATATACAAAAAATCACTCCTCCCACAAAGAGAACATTGTTTGATTCTTCTAGCTCTAGGGAGACCACTGTTCGTATTACTCCTGATTGGTTGGAAGATACATTTTCAAAGAAAAGGAAGGTAGTGCAACTAGATCTTCTGAAACAAGATATGGTTGGCCAATTACTTCAAAGAACTCCCAAACCCAAATTATTAAAGACTAATGCTAGTTAATAGATGATGATAGTTCAAGGAATTTGTGTTTGGAAGTTGCACGTCGTACTGCACAAAAGGAGGTCACCCAAATGACTACGAGTGACTTTGAAATTGACAAGATTAACTTGGGCCCCCCTACAAGGGAAAGAGATGTACACAAATTTCAGTTATCGGTAGCAAGGATGGTTGAGTGATCTAATAAAGACAAAAAGAGTATGGAAGAATTAAAAAAAAAGTTATAAAGTTTTAATTGAATGCTTAAAATTAGTCTTTGATATTCCCCCTCAACCAATTTCTCAAACCGAATCATCCTCTAATCCCATGGAAATGATAGGAAAAGAAACAGTGAGTAAAATGAAGAGTTGTAAAACTTTTAGGAAGACTATTGAAGAATGTAGTAGTGGTTTAGTAAGGAAAGGTAATTAAATTATCTCTGAATCATTGGGAATTCTTTAGAGGGAAAATATTTCAAGTACTAAAATTGAAAAGGAGATTGTCACTACTGAGAAAGAAGAAACATTATGGAATCAATATTCAAATGAAATCAAAGTAATGCTAAGTTTTAGGTTAGAGAAGTTAGCTTTGAAACATATTATATCTATGTCGTTGATGCTCATTTCATGGTATGGAATAAAAGAATAGAATGGAAGTTGCAGGTCACAAGGAAAGGTTTACAAAAATTATGCAAGATACTAATTGAATGTCACTCAATTTTAGAGGAGGCCCATAAGAACCTTGTCACACTCGAGTTACAGTTTAACAGGGGAGGTGATGGAAGCAATGGGAATGCTAAAGTCTTGGGGGATGATTTTCAAAAGATAGTTGATGGGATCTTCAACTCCCAGTATTTCAATGTTGAGCAGTTGAGGAGGTTCGGTGAGTTTTACCTCATCTTATCCGAAGCAACTAGACTCATGGGGAAATATGATCAGAGAATTGAAGTTGTTTCTGATAGCCAGATAGCATGGAGGTTATGAATGGGGAACATTACCATTCCCAAACATAAGGAGCTGCCACATGTCACAAAGGCTTTCTAAGCCTTACGAAAAAAACTCGACTCATCCACAAAATTTGGAAGTGAAGCACCCCCACCTTGACTTTTCAGTTGCTTTCTTGTTCTTTATTGTATTTTGAAAGACTACATTTTTGGTTAGTTATGGGGGAAAAAAGAAGCGGTTAATCACTCACTTATATATATGATTTTTTTTTGGAATGAAAACTCTCTCGTCAATTTTTTCAAAAGACCTAATATTATATGCTTTGAATACATCTTTGTATCAACTATTAATTGAAATCACTAGTTGTTTGTGTGCATTTGGTTTTATGGATATATTCAAAGGACCTTGAATCTATGTGTTTAATTCTTTCTCTCATGCTTATGCTTATTCCTATGTGAATGTATATGTGTTTATCTCTTTAATCAATTTCATTTTTTAGATAATATTGGGGAAGCATTTCACTATTAGATTATCTTGTATGAACTAGTCTTTGCGCCAGAATTCATATTGTCTTTCAATCACATCTGATATAAAAAATATTTCTTATTTTGGGTTTAGCCTTTACTTCTTTCTGGTTATAAGGACACACTGGATTTTGTTTTTTAGTTTTTCTAATTTATTGAAAATCATGAGAGGGAGTTGTACCTCTTCAATTCATGGGGTGATTGCTTCTCAAAGAGAGCAATTATCAAGAGTTGTTGGTAATAGAGGCACCTTTCGAGCAAAGATTCAACATTATCTCAAGGTGCTCAATTTGTTAGCCAATACCTGGTAACAATTCAAATCTTCCTAATTGGAATCCTCAATCTTGGGCCAATATGTAAAATTAGCAATGAAAAATTCATCAAACCAATTGGAACCAACAACAAAAAATATGTGGCCATCACAAAATTACTGTGCACCTAACTATAATTACTAGTGGCCACCCCAACAAAACCAATGGCAAATAGGGCCGCAATGGAAAAACCAAAACATGAATACCAACCCCTTACAACTACAACAACAAGCCATTATGAAAAACCCAACAAACCCAACACCACAACCACCTAGAGCACCTCAGTTGTTAGCCTAACTTTCACCTAACCCTAATAACAAGCCTGTTCAATAGGCTTACACTAATGAAGTTGTTAAATACCTCACTTATGGGGTAGAGGTGAGTGATGTCCACCTCATATAAGGGAAAAATTTGGTTGGGCCTTCATCCCCTCAAATCATTGAATTGATTGATGAAGAACCCCCAATAGAGACCTTGGACATTTGACCTAAGGAGCCTGAGTTAAATTAGGTTAACCAATCCAATCCAAGTCGAGAGCCTCCATTCCATGAATGATTAGCAGTTAAAAGACATCAAACACAAGTTTTAAAAAAACTTGTTGGGACAATTTAGAGATTTTTGTATCAAAATACCCCTTATCCAAGCCATTAAGGAGGTTCCTATATATACCAAAACAATGAGATAACTTTTCCTTAAAAATCTAGGTAGGAAGAGGAAATATCCTCGGACAGTACAAGTCCTAGGTCAACTTGCAAACATCATGTTGGGAAACATAATTGTCCCAAAGTATGTAGACCCTGAAAGTCCTATGGTGGATGTAAAGATAAATGGTACTCTCATTAAGAACACCCTAATTGACTTGGGGGCAACTATCAATGTAATGACCAAAGAAACCATGAAGTTGGTACAATTGATAGAACTCAATCCGACACCCACTGTTCTATAGTTAGAAGATAGGTCCATAGTCAAGCCTAAGGGTATCATTGAGGACTTGGTGATAGTCTTAGATTCATGGGAGTACCCTATAGATTTCATGGTGTTGCAGCCAAAGAATAATCTTGTAGGCTACCCCCTCATATTAGGAAGACCATGGTTGGCAACATCTGATGCCTTCATAAGCTACAGATCTAGAAATATGATTATCTCTAATGGGAATGTGATTAGGAAATTAGTCCTTTATCCACCAGCCTAGCCACATGCAGACCTAGAACAAACCATTTGGCCTTCCCTAGATGAGGAGGATCAATAATCCTTGCAAGCTTGATGACTATTGAACACAATCCACTATTAGAACATCAATATGAAGATGAATTGATAGTAAACATTATGCAAAATAACTATGGTAGGGACCCACAACATCAGGGTTGCTTGACATGTTCATAGGATCCTCTATAAAATATTATCCCTGTCAGTTCCTTTGAGTCAATTTCCCAAATATTTCACAATTTGTTACCTCACCAATGTATCCTAAACATAGTAGGACTTGACATCTCATCAGTGAAAATAGAATCCAATACTTTAGACATCATGCCAGGTAAAACATTGAATGTTAACAGTAATTTGATTGATACACAATAGAAATCATTGATAATTGTGTTGCAAGCACACACAACAGCCTTTTCATGGGATTATCATGACATGAAAGGGATAGATCCAAAATTGTGTATGCATAGGATATACATCAATGATGGTTTTAAAGCCATAAAACAACCACAGAGGAGAATGAACCCTGTGGTTAGAGACATAGTTAAAACATAATTACAAAAATTACTTGATGTAGGCTTTATATATCCTATCTCTGATAGTCAATGGGTGTCACCTCTAGTAATTGTTCCAAATGAAGGAGGAAAGTGGAGAGTACGTGTAGACTACCAAGAATTAAATGCTGTAACTATGAAGGACCACTTTCCACTCCCCTACATTGACCAAGTGCTTGATTATTTAGCAGGTAAAAAGAAATTCTCCTTTTTGGATGGATTCAGTGGCTACAATCAAATTAAGATTGACCTAGAAGACGAGGACAAGACAACATTCACATGCCCTTAGGGCACATTTTCTTATTCTATCCTACCATTTGGCTTATGTAATGCACCAACCACTTTCTAGAGGGAAGTGCTGAGTATATTCTTGGGCTTTGCACATGATTCCATGAAGGTTTACATGGATGATTTAAAAAGATATGGGAATACATATGATGAAGTACTTGGAAATCTAGAGAAGGTGCTAAAAAGACATCATGAACGCAACTTATCCCTGAGTCATGAAAAATGTTTCATGATGATGACAAAAGGGATTATGTTGGGATATTTTGTGTCAAAAGTAGGAATTCAAGTGGACCCCAACAAAATTGAAGTAATCTCAACACCTTGTGTCTCAAAGACAAAAATATGTTAAAAGTTTCCTAGGACATGCTGAGTATTATAGGAGATTCATCCAAGATTTTAGCAAGCTTGTAGCTCCACTATTTGTTTTGTTGTCCAAAGATCTAGAATTTGAATGGATAGTTGCTTATCAACACTCTTTTGAAGCACTAAAGGCAACATTGACTAAAACCCTATCTTGAGAGGACCAAGTTGGACCTTACCTTTTCATATCTATACAGATGCTTTTGATTTTTCTATAGGAGCTATACTTGAGCAAAAGGAAGGCAACAAGGAGTATGCCATATATTACATTAGTAAAAATCTAGAAGGGGCATAACTCAATTATATAGTGATAGAGAAATAAATGTTGGTAGTGGTATATGTAGTAAAAAAATTCAAGCATTATATTACAAGATATCCATTGTTCATACAAACTTACCACACAACAATCAGGTATCTTATGAACAAACTAGTGGTTGGTGGCAAGCTTGTAAGGTGGTTACTATTTCTTCAGGAATTTGACATCACCATTATGGAAAAGCCAGAAAAATCAAATGTAGTGGTAGATTTTCTATCTAGACTACCAACCAAATTGGAAGAAGATGTTGTTGATAATTCATTCCTAGATGAGCATTTATTTACTCTATCTCTGCATACACCATGGCTTGCAGATATTTACAACTATCTAGTAACAAGGCAAACACCACCTCATTTCTCCCCAAGATAAAAGAGACAATTGGTTCCACAAGAGTTTTCCCTACTCCTGGATAGTTGGATACTTTTTCTACACATGCCCAGATAACATTATGAGGATATGTATCAGAGAAGATGAGGTATATGATATTCTCAGAGCATGTCATGATGAACATGTGGGGGACACTTTGTAGAAAAGAGAACAACTCTTAAGATTCTCACAATTGGCTATTATTGGTCAAATCTTCATATGGATGCAGTGAAGTGCACAAGGGGCTATGATAGGTGTTAGAGAATGGGAAGGCCAACAAAAATATATGAAATTCCATTCCAGCCATAGTTAGCAATAACACCATTTGAAAAATGGGGATTAGACTTTATTGGCTCAATATCCCCAACATCTAACAACAAGGAGTACATACTAGTATGCACATATTACCTTACCAAGTGGGTGGACATTAAGGCTTTACAATTTTCTAGGGATGGTAATGTAGCCAAGTTTCTCTATGAGGACATATTTACAAGATATGGAGTTCCAAGGGAAATTGTCATAGACCAAGGACCCTTGTTTACATCAGAGTTGATCACAAAATTGGTTCAAGAGTATGAGATCAAGCATAGGAAATCCTCACCTTACCATCCTCAAGATAATGGACAGGTGGAAGTCACAAATAGGGAGATTGAGAACATTCTAACTAAAACAATACAAATTCATAAGAAATATTGGGCAGCTAGGCTACCTGAGGCAGTTTGGGCCTACAGGACAACATGGAAAACCACAATAAGGTTTACACCATATGAATTGATGTATGGAAAGAAAGCAATGATTCCTATTGAATTGAGTATAAAACTTTGAGAACAATTGTTCAATTAGGCATGGACTTATCAACATCATAGCAGGAGAGATTACACAACCTCAATTCACTTGATGAAATTAGGATGGAGGCAATACACCACACTGAAGTTGTTCGGAATCAAATAATCAGATGGCATGATTAGTTCATCAAAACTAAGGAATTTAGTGTAGGTGATTGGGCTTTGATCTATGACTCAAGATATCAAGACTATAAGGGAAAGTTACAAACAAGGTGGCTTGGTCCCTATGAAATCAAGCAAGTGTTTCCCAATGGAGCCATACAACTACATACAATTGATGAATTCAAGTTTTCCTTACTGGTTAATGGACACAGGATAAAGTTGTACAAGAAACCACTACGAAAGGATGATTTCCTTCTTTCATTAATACAAAAATTTGAGCCTTCGCTTGATAATTCAACTACAACAACTACTGGTTCTACACTTGACTTAGTAGAGGAGATACCCAACTCACCTACTGTTTTTACACAGGTATGATTTCTAACACAACTCACAAAGCACACACCACACTAGGTGATGAGCAACACCAATCATTTTTTGCCACAATTAGCAATATTGAAGGGAACTATATCAACATGTCTGAAAGGTGAATTTTTTTAGAAAGGGACTTATTACTAGAGGAACTCGTAGCAATTAAATTTTAGTCATTTTAAAATTCACCGTCGAATTAATTACATATCTTTACTTTCCACTACCATTTTCCATACATGCAGCCGCATACATTCCATTTTCTGCACATGCAGCCTATACACCATCTCACACTTTTCATTTCCGTCACCCTTGTCAATTTTCATGTCTAATACGCTTCATTTCATCTTCCATCTACTGTACATCCTGAAGCCTTTTCCAACAATCATTCACCATGCATCATGCATTCATGTCATTCACTTAAGATTGCAATTAAGAATAGTCAAATCAAATCCATTTGCGAGCAATACTCAACACTTTACATGAGCTAAGTTTCATTCCATAAGCATTCTATAGGTGTGTGCATTAACTCTTCATTAATAGCATAGATGATGATTGATTTTCTACATATTTTAGCATTTATTTATGTATGTTTTCACATCTAAATTGATATGCCATTATCTACCATCTGACCCTTAGCCAAGAACCGTACAATTAAGTGAGGAAACTTAATACCTTTAGTTGGTGGGAGGGGTACTCTCATTTTCTTGATTTAAAAAAAATCCTCTACAACTTTTTGTCATTTCATTTTTCCTCTATTTTTACGCAATCAAAGCTTAGAGGAGAAGGAAGGGCTAGAAGCAGTAGTAGCTAAATTGAGGATACAGTAAAAAGAAGGTGGTGTAGGGAATGAATGACATAAATTGAGCTAGAAAAAAGAAGAATTAATGGAATTACATAGCAATATCAATATCATGGGTGGCGATATTATCCGTAAGGAACCAACAACACAAACCCAATTGTTGGAAGACAAACTAGTGTCACCTATTTTTCAATGGGATGGTTGGATGGAATACTTCTTGAAACTCACAAAGTTCAACGAAGTCATAACACAACCATTTGCTACTACTTTAAAAAATGACGAGGTGACTGTAAGAGGATTGAAGGTGAATGCTTCAAATACCACCATTATTGAGGTATTAGGACTACCAAGGGAAGGAGAGGAGTTCCTAGTGAGGGTAGAGGCCATAGCTATCAAGGAATGAATTCAGATAACATGGAGAAAACCTAGACTCATCATCTCAAGGTACAAAAAATTTATCCTTACCTTGGGTATGGGCTTTAGTAGCTTCTTATATAGTTAAATAATTAGCTTGTGATGGTAGGAAGTCTCTATTATATATAGTCCATTTTAAGATTTTAAGCCATGTTTGCCATGATAGGTGTGTAAATTTTCCCAAATTTCTTTACAATTTTTGAAAAGTATGAGTTCTGAGTATAAAAGAAAAAGGAATAACACAACATTTTCACATTTTTGCTTAGTCACATTATTGATAAAGAGAATTTTAAGGCTTCAGTTTGCACATGTTTCATGGGAGATTTTCCTAAATTGCAATCATATCAATACTATCCTTGAGGAATTTTCTATCCCTGGTAGAGAAGAAGAAATTTTTATATTAGATAGGGAGATTCCCTCTAGCCCCCTTGTTGTGTCACCTACTCACAACATAGGAGAGACAAAGGAGTAGAGCCTGCATGAAAATCAACCTTCAGCCTTTGAGCAACCTGAAATAGGAGATACCCAAGAAATCCCTACCTCTGGAAAAACACAAAAAACCAGGAAAAGGTAAGGTGAATCTTTTTCTGCACCTACAAGAGGGCATAATAGATTCACACAGCCTAGGAGGAAATCGCACTGCGTAAAGAGGAAAGGTGTTATGAGAGGGTCAGTTAAAAATCAACAAAAGGGAGATGTTGTTATGGTTGAGACTAACTTAGAATTAAAGGGGGATTCCCCTAGTGATGAAATGTACCTAATGTGCAAACATGGCATTTTACAAGCACCTCTAAATCTGATTCAAAGGATGCTTTTTTTTGCAAAGAAAAAAAGGAAAAGAACACCAAAGAGCCTTGACTCAAAGGGTAATGAATATATGACCGAAAGGAATGAACAGTTTGTGGAAAGAGATAAAGTTTTGATGAGAAAAAATATATTGGAAAGGAATTACAAGAGGCTATGGAAAGAATTAAGAAATTAGAAGGTTTATTGAAAACACACCAGCAAAGAGAAAGTGAGAAGGACAAAAGAATTGAAGAGTTGGAAGGAAAACTTTGTAAATATGAGCATGGGTCTAGGTTGGATAAATTTGAACATCTTGCTATTGTAGTAGTAGAAATCAAAGAACTAGTACCCAAGGCTCCAATTCCTTCATTTTTATTTCCCTCTGGACCATTTGTAGTGACCTTAGGTGCAAAATTGTGGAGAACCCAAGAGTTCTTTGAGAAGAAGGAATGGGAAAAATAAAAATTTGAGTAGATGTCAGCCCACACGAAGACACTTGAGCATAAGGATGCACAAATAAAAAGGTTGAAAGTGAATATTGAAGAAGTACCAAACAAGGTTGCACAAATTCTAAAGTGTAGACCTCCTGCAAGAGTTTATGCACTATTTCTACATTGATAAAGATACTTGTGTTTTTAGTTTAGCCAACTAATTAGTGATTTTTCAATATCAATGAATAAGAAATTTTTGTTTTTATAAACTTTCTCTGACTCTACACCGGATATGAAAGATCAATTATGTGAGTTTTACTTGCATAATTTTTAGCCCTTGAATCAAACAAAATGGAATCCTCTAATGTTTGTGTGGGACTTACAGATTAAGCACTTACTTCTTATATTAGGAATGAGTAGTAAAGGGGTGAGATCTTGCAAGAATATACTAAAAAGGAGAAATATGTTGCTTTGTAGCTAAGAAAAGAATCCTGGGGCAAGATCCCAATGTAGTTATTGGTGAGTGGTTAGAGCTCCTAACTTATAAGGGTGTAGAAAGGAAAATAATGCATGTTGGATGAAGAATTTGAAGCTCTCTTCATATCAATTAAAGAACTATTGCAATGAACCATGCACACATCCAAATAGAAGAGAGTTCCTATTTAAAAACCCTTAGCAAGCACCATAGCTCATCTAATAATCTTGCATTCTCCATTTGAGAAGATAACCTATGCACCCACACCATTCGGTTTACTCGCAAAAAGTAGGTTTTAAGCCAAACCAAGGATATGCAATACACCATCAATCCCCTTCACTCCATCATCTGAGAATTAGATCATGAATCTTCCATGACCAACTATCTCTAGGTGAGAGTTATCACTAAAGTGCAACTTCTCACCATCAAATCCTTCATACTTTGAGAAACAACTATGATGTGAGTTCATGTGGTGACAAAAGCTTCACCACCATCTTGATTGGACTCAGAATTGAAGATGTTCTTCTTTTCCTTCTTCTTATACTCCTTGCACTCTTTACAAAAATGACCAATTCCTACACCAATCTACTAAGAAATATTGTGTAAATTTTTTAGAAGACCCTTATGATTACAATGAGAAGATGCACATTATAGGAAATATAAAAAAAAATCACCACATATAAATGCACACAACACAAGATATATGTGGGGAAAAATCTTATGGGAGAAAAACCCGACACTCCAAAATATTGCTCAATGTATTATAATAAACAATATAGTTACATACACTTGAATATAAAGTTTCTTTCAAGAGAATACAAGGGTTTCAATTTTGGAGCAAATATGAAAACATAACAATACCTATAAATAAGTCACCACACAACTCTAAAACTGAACACCTCAATATATAAGAGTTTACAGTGCAAAAACAACTACTTTCAAAATGCTACTCCCAAGAGGGCCACAAGTCAATATCTACTTCACTAAATGCATACAATACTGTAGATCAACATGCAAATACCTTCCTAAAATATTGTACATAAAAATTGAAACCTGCTACATGGAAAATGCACATGCAAGACATCCACTTAATATGCAACTCACATGCATGCATGTAAAATAAACTTTACATACAAAGATCTACATGCACAACTTCATTTATAATAACAATTTCCTAAATTGAATATTACTCTTATCATGCAGTCTTGTCAAGAAATTATACATATTATAATGAAGATATATTGGGTATAGAGATAATAATATATAGAGAAAAGAAGAAAAATTGGTTGGGATAGAGAAATTATGTGATCTTAATGTTCAAGAAATTGAACATGACATTTTATCGATCATTTTGTGTTTTTATTTTGGTAGGGACCAAGTTATTAGGAGAGTAGTGTTTGAATTCTCCTAGTGAAATTGAGGATATGGCCAAAGTACCTTATGCTAGTGTCATTAGGAGCTTAATGTATTCTATGGTCTATATTAGACTAGACAAGTAAATTGGGATGCAATGAAGAAAATGAAGGTCTTTAGATATTTGTGGGGGTGACTTTGAGTACTCCATTTTTATCATGGTAATTATACAAGAGATTACTACTTAGTAACTATTCATGGATTTTTTGATTTAGATTGGATTGGAGATGTTGGTATAAGGAGATCTACCAACGAACATGTTTTCACTATATTTAGCGATACAATTAATTGGATGTAAAAGAGATATATTGTGGCTGATTTTTCCACTATAGAAGTAGAGTACATTGTAGCTACTCACGCTTGTAATGAATCCATCTAGCTTTAAAATTTGTGTTTAGATGTGGGTTGATTTAATGAGCTACTACAATTCTATGTGATAGTTAGTGTGCCATATGTTAGTCAAATAATTTGAACTTTCTTGCAAGGAAAAAATATATTGATGCTTAATACCATTTTTATGACATGGTAGATTGGAGAAATTTGACAATTTGTATAATATTGTAGGTTCATTGACAATTGAGCATAAAAAAAGAGATCATGTTATGAGTCTATAGGACTCTCAACCTTCAGTAATTAGTTGATAGTGTTTGTACTCTCATTGCTCTTGCAAGGTGTTTGAAAAGTGGGATAGTGTTAAGAAAAATTTCTTAATCTTGATCCTAATGTTAAGATTACAAAAAAAAATTATTTTTAGGCTATAAAATAAACAAAGTCATTTTTTGGGGTATAAAGGTCATTTTTAAGAAAAATAAATATTCTAGGCTGTTCAACATTAGTTTTTGGATGCTTTGCATGGAGATCTCTTTATGATCTATAATTTTAAAAAGGGGGCCCAATCAATGTCCCAAATCAAAAGTTATTGCCTTTGAAAGTTGGGATTTCTACAATAAAAATAAAATTATTTATAACACAAAAAAGAGTTGTAAGAGGGAGTCACACTTGTTGACCAACTTATGAAACACATTATGACATTTCATAGGAAATTTTGAATGGAGATAATGGAGATAAAATAGATTAGCCAAGTTGGTGAGTGGATTATGCTGATCTTATGTTAGGTGGAAGTAATATACTACTTTTATCCTATGGATTCATCTTGAAATTTGGGTGTTGGATTTCTAACTAAGGATTTGGGTGCCATATTTTGGGTGGTTTTAGCTCATGATTTCATAGTTACCATTTTATGGTTTCATGTATTATGTATCCTATTTATTGGGTTCTTGAGATGGGGGTTTTATGGTTAATTTTATAGGTATTGTTATGCTACTAGGATTACTCCATATCTCAAGTTGGTGAAAATCCTACAAATACTTAGAATTAGCAAGTGTACTATAACATTTAATTATTGAATTATATATTGAGTTGCTTTGGAGTGTGAGGTTTTTCTCTTGAAAGGGTTTTCCTCACATAAATCATTGTGTTATGGTATATGTATTTTTGTAGCATCGTAAATTGTCACCTTTGAAAATTTCACACTAGGTTTAAATTGATCGTTTTGTGGTCATTTTTGAGAAATCAAAATAAAATTGGGAATTAATATTTAATATTAATTTAATAACAACAAAAATCACAAAATAGATCTGGATGATGTGTGTGTTGTCATTGTCTAGCCTATTTTGGCTCAATTTTAAATATCGTTATCAATATTCTAATTTTGTAAATCTAAATTTATTTGTTGGATTTTGATAATTAAATTTATAGGAAATGAATAAATGCATATAAATACACCTTTTTCACCATTTGAAATAAATACACAATTTCAAAATTAATTGAGCATCCTAAAAAGTAGTCTAGAGCAGAATAAGTAGCATATTATAACACTTCATCAATCAAGATAATGTTTGTAAGACATTAGAAATAAAGAAGGAATTTATGAAGACTGAACTATTATGATCAATCATGCCATTAATATGAACATCTATGAGTTATCCTCTACATGCTAGCTACAACAATCTATTGTGTTTTATGGACTAACCTATTATAAGTCTTCAAGCCATTCAAGCATCCATGAAATAACATTTGGTGGAAACACATGGTGTGGAAATCACTTCAACAAGGATTTCATACCAAGGCAACATTACCATTTATCATTTTATCATTTCAATTTGGCCTTTGCTCAACCTACGACACACCCTCTTGATCATCATCATTTGTTGTATGTTGAGGAGGAAACATCAAAGTGGGGTTTGATTTAAAGGCAAGCCCCTATACAACACAACCTTTCTCCTTTTTTTTTTGTGTATTGTTGTCAATCCCAGCACACCACGCCGATAAGTTAAATTGACAATGCTGGAAACCTGAATGATTCCTGAACAGTGGGTTGCCTAATTTTGAGAATCAATCTCAGAGAGGGCTGGTTCCCTGATGAAAACCTCCTAAAAACTAACTGACTTGGCTGGGAAAGAGATAGAAAGCTTGCTTGAATTGAAATTCTAAAGCTACGAGAGGTGATTGCACCTAAATGATAATGACTTGCAATTATGACTCACAATAAACTTCTTAAAACTCTAATCTACACAATCAGATTCAATAATTTAATCACTTGAATGATTTAAATAGAGGCTTTGATCTAATGCAATATTGAGGGAAAACGAGGTTTTCACGACAAAATTTATTAACCAATTAATAAGCACAGTGCATAACCAGTGAACTTAAACTAAATTGCATATAGATATGTGAAAAAGACAGAAAAAATCAGAGGTTTTAGAACTAAAACACAGTAATTCTTCGATCGAATTCTTCACAAAAACGATGCTCGAAATCTAGAAGGCAAACTCTAAAGAACTGAAACTCAAAGGAATCTTCTGCAATTACACACTTTGAACCTGTAAAAAACACTGCTATATTAATCTGAAAGCTGAGTTACAAGATAGTCTTCTTTGCTAAAAGCAAAGGTAGAAAACAAGAACTAGATTGAAAAAGATAAACTTTTTCAATATATACAAAAAAGGCACTCCAAAGTGCATGAATAGTAACTAAAAGTCATCAGAAAGTGAAAAGATGACAATTACAATGTGAAATCCGAGCACAAGTGAAAATCCCTGAAAAAGTGGCTCAAACTCATGCAAAAATGAGTGAACACCAACTCAAACTGGCGATCATAAAGCGTGTAACTGATCTGCAACTCGAACTGGACTGAAAATCTTTGAAAAAGTGGCTTAAAGCATGCAAAACTGCCTTGTTTTTATCAATCCGCCCATGCAACTCTAAAGTCCACCTTTGCACAATCAATCTTCAGTTTAAGCAAATAGTTATAACTCAGCTTTATATAACATTTATTTATTTGCATTTTAAAATACTAAATTAATTAAATTATTTATAAAATATCATTTAATTAATTAGCTACAAGATTTAATGCAAATAAACAAATGAAAATAATTCCTTTTGCAAAAATTGAATTTCCCCTTAAAGCTTCATACACTTTACCCAACATATATTAGGAAATGACTTAAATTTTGGCCATAAAACCTTACACCCAACTTCATTATTATTTGACAAGGCTGACCACTTAACCATGGAGAATAAAAAAAACAATGATTATTGAAAATCATTTGCAAAAGTATCAAAATGAATTTAGGGTGAATGAATAAGAGGTCAAAATTATTAGGGTTCGAACCCTAAAATCATTATCTTTTGACTTTTGAGAAGCTTCTGGAGGAAGTCGGCCGCCATGAGTAGGGTCTGTGAGAACTCTTTGATGCTAAGGCAGTCTTGAGGCAAATTTCATCATGCTTCGTCATTTTCTGAAGTTCTGAGAGCCGTTTTGAAGCTCAAACCACATTTTTATACTCGTTCCTGGCGATAGACATGTGAACCCTGCAGGAGAAGCATGGTAAGTCTTTCTTTTGACAGAAAAATGGACTTCTTTTCTAATTTCGACAACATTCTTTGGTTTCTTGGCCGCAGCCATGACCATATGCTGATATTTTTTTGTATCTTTACTTCCTATGTGCTTTGTATTTGTTGGTTTTGGCCGTCATTACTGAGAAACGAGCTTGATTTATACTGGCAAAGAAATAACACAAAAGAAATCTGAGACTGGACACCATAACAGCGCTGGTAAGCTTGATACGCTCCTTCCTTGAATACTTTCCATTTCTCTCAAGCCACCACTATGAGATTTTTGTAACCTTAAAGCCACCATTACTTTGCTGCTTTTGAGAATTTCACTATGATTTAAGAAGAAACTAAAACAGGGAAAAACCCCCTCTTTCTATTACTGGGCACCAAGAGATCTTTACATATATGGCTCAAAAACTGCAACATACTTTGTACTTGGTCGTAGCTTATGAAAATCTCATTTGGGTCTTTCAATTTTGTTGATTGTTTGCATTTGAAAACAAAAACCTTTCATGGGTAAAAAGAAATCTGCCTCTTTACCATTATGAAAACATTTCTTAGCAAGATTGGAGTAAACACTGGCATTTCATTATGGGTATTTGTTTTGGTGCACATTTCTGCTGGTAAAATTCAAAATCGCTCAATGAACAGCATGTCAATGATTGTTTTATAAAAGAACCACAAATTCTCTCTGTATTGAAGGTCGCGGCTGCTGTGGTAATTCTGGGTATTTGATCCTTTGCGTCTTTGAATGTATTTGAGACAGCAACTTTAAGAACCATTTTGACCTTTAACCTTTGTCTACGCTGACAGCCATGGCTTCATTTCTACTTGAATGAAAACTCGTTTTGGATATATTCATGAACTCTTGCTTACTGCCTGAACAGTTACTTATGGATTTGCATCTTAAATACTGCCTTGAATATGAAATTCAACCATACCGTCCTCCATCATGATTGTATTTGCTGTCTTTATTGTAACATAAGCTTTTGTTTGTATTTGCTCTAATATAAAGTAAGAGCAACATTCCATAAAATGACTGCATCATGACTGCCCTTTGGTCTTTTGTGATTGAACTTTATTCATGCAAAAACTACTTCCTTGAGCATCTACAACTGCTTTATTTTCACAAAATTGTCACAGCTCGCAGCCCATTGTCATTTGCATGCCTTCATTTCAAAGTAACTCATAATGTCTTTTAAGGAAAAACTATGTTTTGATATTTAATGCAGTCTCAGTAGCACTTGACAGCCCTTGATTGACTTTGGTTTTATATCTATGCAAAATCTGCTTTTCTGTATCTTTGCAAATAAGGACTGCCAATGAAAGACATATGTTCCATTTAATACTAATGTTGAATAACTCATATTGCATTGCTATCTCAGTAGCACTTGTAACATTGTATACCTTTTCTTTGAACGATAATGTCTCATTGTGCAAAGTAAAGTTCCACAACACTTCATATATATCTTCCATTATCGCTCTGTATCTTGTACGCATGTCAATGACTGGTAATAGCTGGAACTTCCATTCGTTATTTAAAATCAGCTGTGAATATCACTAAATCTGAACCTTCTCTTAACCTCGTCAGTAGTAGTTGAATATTTAACTTTTCAGACTCATGATCTTTCTGTTATTCTCATTTGATACTTGAAACAACATGGCCTTTTGATGAATCTGTACCTTATTACTCATGAATACTTCCTGATACTCTGCCGAAGTATTATCCTTACATGCTTGACATTGATGTTAACATTTTTACTTGTGCACCATTATTTGATTTTCTCCATTGTTATGCCTCTTGTATCAGATCTTTGTTGACTAAACATATGACTACTTTCAAATCACGGTGACTGTCATCATTTCAAAAGTCCTATGAGATTAACATGATCTTTGATTTCTTGCACATTCTTGCTAATAAGCTCGAACAGAGCTTACAGCTATTAAGACTACTATGAACTCTATGATGTCTTCTTTTAAGACTAATACATGCATTTGAAGCTATGAACACTTGAATGCATGAATACTCTGTCTCTCTTCAATGTAAAGAGGCTCTATACTTCATTTAGATGTAATGTGAAAATGTAAAGAAGGGCTGAAAAGAATATTAAATCTAATGAGTGCAGCATTGATGCTTTTAATGAGATGAAGAGCAAAATTATACTGTAAGCTCAAGCTGCTTTTCCTGAATCTGTTTGAAATAAAGTTGCTTATTTGACTATTTCTTTAGCTCTTTTGATGACTGATTTGACAATATTAATGAACTCTCGTATGTAACTTGAGAGTGTATCCTTTTGATATGTCGGGCTCAACCCTTGTGGGAGCCCGTTTTACTCCACATATCTGATGAAATGAACTTGAACATGATGACTTACTCCTGCACACTGAAACAAACATGTTAGCAAAATAAAAGAAGCTGAAAGCTTCCATTGAATTATGTCTTTCCTCTCGATCTTTTGCAATTATCTGATGAATGCTTGGTTTAATGCAAATTACATTCTTGTTTGTAGCATAGGTGTAAGGCAGAAAGTAATTCACCATTGCTTAGAGTACAACTCTAATACCATTTCCTTAACGATTTTGCAGGTACACAGAGCGATGAAGCGAGGGTGCAGCTGCATGGAGACACGATGGCTAAAGATACCAACGAAAGCGATTCATCATTACAGGCAATGATGAATTGCTTCTCTTTTTTACGCTTATGTTATTTTCAGCAATGTAGTTTGTCCTTTAAAATTGTATTCATCATTTGATTGTCAGATCAAATTAAGTTACTCTCGTGGCTTGTGCGAGATTCAACATTTCACAAAATGAATAAAAGCATCACTATGCAAATTTTCTCAATTTTCTGTTTTAAAATTTGCACAATAAACTATGACTCATATGTAAGATGATCTCAATGATGATCAATGAACACTTAATCAGCAAAACATGAAATTTTTTTGTACCTATAAATGATGAACTTCATTCAGCTCTACCTGTTTGAGCTTGGAGTGAAAAATAGGTAACAAATTGGTGACCTCTGTGGAGTGTTTGCCTGCTAAACACAATAGACCAGTTGCCTAGCATATTCTTTGGGTATGGAGTCCTTCTCTGCTCTTCAAATTTCTGAAAATGGTAACTTAGCAACAAGCAAAAACTGAAAGAGACCACTGAAATTATGTTTATGACAGAATTTGAAAATCAGGTGCAACAACTGCACTTATTGAAAACCAGACAAAGCTGAAATGAAATGTGCCAGCAGGCACTTATTGATAGCATACTAAAACTTGAAAACTATTCTACTATGTACAACAATAAGCCTGAAGCTTAATAACACTGCTTCAAATGAATCCGGTTGACAGGGATTGGTAGTACCTCACCATCCAGCTTTGAGAGCTGGAAAGCATTATGTTCTTTCCTTGTTGTTATAATGTATGGGCCATCCCACATGGCATCAAACTTAGAATATTTGCCAGGCCTACTCTTCAATTCATCCCATTTGAAAACTAAGTCACCTTCATTGAAGATTCGTGCAACTGCTTTTCTGTCGAATGTCTTTTTCATCTGAGAGTGATGAATCTGAAGCTTTTTGAAAGCTTCTTTCCTGGTCTCGTCCAACTTTGTTAACTCAGCAAGCCTAACTTGCATTGGCTCCTCTTCAAGTAACTCTAGTTCCTTTATGTAACTTAGAGTTGGGAATTCTATTGACATAGGCAGCTTGGCCTCCTTACCATAAACCAAAACATATGGTGAAAAACTTGTTGACCATTTTGGTGTAACTCTATCATCCCAAAGGGCTAATTTAAGCTTGTCATGCCATGACCTCTGATTATCTTCAATTGTCTTCTTGGTGATCTTAATCAGATTCTTATTTGTTGATTCAGCTTGTCCATTACCTTGAGGGTAATAATTGGATGAAGTTTTTAGATAAACATTATTCTTTACTGACCAATCTGAAACTCTTAAGCCAACAAATGCTAAAGCATTATCTAAAATAATGGACTTGGGTGTACCAAACCTGGAAACAATGTCTTGATAAAAATTTAGGACTGAAGTTTCATTTGAATCTTTTAGAGCAACTGCTTCCATCCATTTCGTGAAGTAATCTGTTGCTGTCAAGATCCACTTGTGACCTACACTTGATGGTGGGTTAATAGGACCGATAAAGTCAAGTCCCCACTTCCCGAATGGCTGCTCAACCTAAATTGGATTCAGGGGTAGGGCTGCTAACTTCTGTTTTCCTGCAAAAAGTGAACATTTAGTACATTTTTTGACATAAGTATGTGCATCTTTGAAAAGATCTGGCCAATAATAGCCCGCCCTCATAATCTTCAAAGTTGTAGTACGAGGTGCAAAGTGACCTCCAGCAGGTCCATCATGGAATTCCTCCAAAATTCTTTCAATTTGATCTAGGTAAATACATCGGAGGAATACTCCATTGAAGTCCTTTTTATACAAAACATCATTTATTATTGCATAAGGAATTGCCTGCAATCTATAATACCTTCGTTTAGATTTATCCATACCTTATGGGCAATCTCCAATATACAAATAATGGACCATTTGATGAATCCAATTAGCTGAAACAGCTGAAACAACAGGTTCATCTTCATTTTTTAGAACTGCAGCAACTTCGTCACTGCTATCTTCTTCATTTTCTGCAAGCTGTTCGCACAGTCCTTTACCTCAAACAAGCTTGGTAACTTTTATGCTGATGTCATACTCCATGACTTTGGTTATCCAGCTTGCTCGCCTATCATTAATATCTTTATTCAGCAGAAACTCCTTGACTATTGGGTGAGCTACCAGTAGATTTATCTTATTATTAGACAACATATGTCTGAATTTTTTCAGACTTCTCACTACAGCAAGTACATGCTTCTCAACGAATGAATATCTCGTTTCATAGTCATGCAAGACTTGACTGAAAAAAGCTATGGGTTGTTCCATAGCTTCATTATTTTGCTAACAAAGCATTGTGGAGATGGTATCCACTCCTCCGAATGCGTACAGTATGAAATTCTTATCAAAATCAAGATTTATAAGAGTAGGGGCTACTGCAAGTGCCTCTTTAATCTGTTCAAAAATGCTCTTTCCCTTTTTTGACCAGCTGAATTGAATATTTTTCTTCAGCATGGCTGTTAATGGCTGTAATAACGCTGCAACATTTGGAATGAACCTCCTCACAAAGTTAATTCTTCCTAGGAAGCTCTGCAAACCCTTTTTGTGAGTAGGCAGTGGTAAGGCTAGAATGGCTGCAATACGTTCTAGGTCAATAGAGATGCCATCTTTTGAAATGATATAACCTAGAATCTTACCTTCGTGTACAACAAAAATACTCTTCTTCATATTCAAGGAGATTCCATATTCTCTGCACCTCTCAAAAATCTGTCTAAGATGACTAAAATGATCATCAGCATTACGTGAGAAAACAGTAACATCATCCAGGTAAACAAGAACAAATTTGTTAATCAAACCTTGGAGAGCCATATCCATTGCTCTTTGAAAGGTGGCTCCTGCGTTTGGCAGCCCAAACGACATCTTTCTATAAGCCATAGTACCCCACTTGGTGGTAAAAGTTGTTTTATACTGATCTTCTTCCTTAACCAAAATTTGATTGTAACCTGAATACCCATCCAGCAATGAAAACCTTTCTAATCCTGAAACAACTTGCAATATTTGTTCCATTGAAGGCAGTGGGTAGTGATCTTTGAGTGAAGCTCTATTTAGATCATGGAAGTCAATGCACAACCTTATCTCCCCACTCTTCTTTCTGACAGGCACCAAATTTGACACCCAAGAAGTGTGCTTGATTGGAAATATTATGCTACCTTCGATCAACTTGTTTAATTCTATTTTCATCAATTGTTCCAACTTCGGATTCAGAGGCCTCTGCTTCTATCTTACCGGTTTTGCATTGGGTTTGAGCTCAATTGTATGCTGAGCTAATTCGGGATTGAAACCTTTCAAATCTCCATACTGCCAAGCGAATATGTCACTGAATTATTGACAAAGTAAGATAAATGATTGCTGCTCCTCCTTTGTGCAGATCTTCCCAAGCTTAAGGAGCTTGTCTTTGAATATTTCTATCTGTTCGTAATGTTCTTGCTTCACTGTGATACCGGATTTGTCTTTTATAACCTGGTCATTAGTGTTGAAAATTGACTCAAGAGTCACCAAACCTTTTGGCAGCTTATTAGACTTTAACTGCATGATTTGATCACCATATTGCTGATCAAACTTGCGCTAGTTTCCACCAGAAAACTCTGCCTCCTCCATCATAAAATGGCATATTTGTTCATCACTATAAAAAATCTACCAACTTATGTTATTATCAGGTACTGAAGGTCTAACAACTACCTTCACGTACTGCTGTACCTCCACATTGTGAATTTTAGTTGGAATGTCGAACTATGACCCTAGAGCAGCAAGTTTATCAGCTTGCTAATTCTGAAGTCTGGGCATTGATTGCAGATTAAATGCATCAAACTCCTCAATTAAGTCCCAAACATGATGTTTGTATAATTTCAACAAATCATTCTTTGTTAAATTTAGATTTCTGACTTGATTTGCTATTAATTCTGAATCACCAAACACCTGCAAGCACTTAATCTTCCTTTTTCTGGCCCATTCTAAGCCATGTATTAATGCTTCATATTCAACAACATTGTTAGAACAGCTGAAAGCAAATCTAAACACTGAATAATACCTGTCTCCTTCAGGTGAAATCAGAACTGCTCCTCCACCAGCACCAATTTTACTCCTAGAACCATCAAAAAATAGCTTCCAAAGTTGATTAATTTGTTGTTTTTCTTCCTTGACCAGATTTGGAATAACTGCATCAGGTTCTCGAATCATATAAATGCCCAAACTTACTTCATCTATGAGATTGAACAGATCAACCTCGTGATTCTTGGCTGCCCACTCATCTAGATTTATGTCTGGTATGCCTTCTATAGGTACAGTGGGGTCGAGAGTCACAGATTGATCCTCCTGATCATGGAAAGCTAAGTTTGTGTTTATGGGGTTTAGAACATAAGGTTCAATATGGTCTTTAGCTAATGATTCTGATTTAATCGTAACTCTAGTACCATACCTGGTCCTAAAAAACATGTGTGGCTAGTCTGATGACAAATAACCACCTAATTTTGCAGTGAAGTCTCTAGATAGGCAAATGGAAAAATAGGCTGGAAGATCAATGACATATATGTCCTGTGCAATTTGAAAGTTAGGACAGGCATGCAATGTAAGAGGCAGATTTTTAATAACTCCTACCGACTTAACATCTGTACCATCCAACTGAACTACCCCTTTTGACAATGGTTCATACTCAAGTCCTAACTTGTCTACTAGCTGTTTAGGCATGATTGAGTTGCTTGCTCCATTTTCGATCATCCAGTTATGCACTATGTTTTCACCAATTATTAAACTGACATAAAAAGGTGGTGGCTTTACCTCTTTAGCTGGCTGTCCTTGCTTTTGATTTGAATTGTTCGCAAGAACTCTTGGTTGTTTTGTATTTGCTTCATCAGAAATTGATATCTTAGCCAAAGCCTCCTGCAAACTTTCTTTTTTCCTAGGTAAGCGTAATGCATCTATCATGGTGATGCCAACAGTTGTCTTTTTCATATGCTCAACAATATTGAAAGAAGCACCAACCTTTGACTATACCTTTTGAACAACAACGTCTGCTTGAGCTGCTTGAGGCTGAAACTGAACTTTGGGCTGCTCCTTTGATGGTCCAACTTGCTGTCTTGTTAAAACATGAACATTCTGAGCTATTGCAGGCTGAACCTGCCCCTGTTGGGTTGTAAAATCTTGATTTTTTTGGTGAACAGTAGGCTGGATATTTTTTTCTGCTTGTTGTTTATCAGGAACAGCTTGTTGTCTAAGGTCAAATGCTCTCTTTTTGGCCCTCGTATTTGTTGCAATTGAAGTGGCTGACTGATTTTGACCTTGCACGTGATTAACTCCACAAAACTCACTTCCTTGCCAGTTCATCATGGCAACATCAAGGTCAGTTTGTTGTGTTTGTTCACCCTGCTGATTACTATTCTCCTTATTTGTTTGTTCAGAAGCAGCATAACTATTTTGCACCATGAGTGCTTGATTGATCACCCCGTTCATGCAAGTAGCCTGATTATGAGGCTAATTATAGGGATAACACCAAACATAATCATGTGCTAAGTTGTTCTACATTGGCATTAGCTCTTTTGAAGAGCTAGCAGCAACTGGGTTAAATGGTTGATTAGGCCTAAAGTTAAAATTTCTCTTCTATCCCTGGTAATCAGCTTGATAGGTATGCCTATTCGCTTGAAAGGATGATTGATTAGGCCTGAAATTTTAACCTTGCTGGTTTTTAAGACTTACCAAATTGTTACTCACAGTTTGAAGTAACTTGGCCATTTGCTGTTGGTCATTCATTAGCTGTTGTTGGGTATCTTTTAGACCTTGCAAATCAGAATTTGCTGGAACAACATTATTTTGTACTACTGCTTGGAAATCTAAGGCTGGAACAACAAGTATAGCAGCTATTGGAGGTACATGAATGGGCATATATGGCTGTACCTCAAGGAAAATTGGCATAGGGGGTCTTGGGGCAAGTTTACCAGCTTGTATGAGACAATTTTCAGCTCTAATGGCAATGTCATATGCTGTTGGTAAGGTTAACCCACCCATTGACTGTATCATTAAGGCAATATCACTATGCAATGATCTAAGGAAATACAGAAAAGCGTGGTCAGGAGTGGGCCTTACCGTTGCTGGAATTCGATCCCATGTCCTTTGGAATCTGAAATTAAAGTCCATCATTTATTCTTGTGGCACTCTCTTAATAGTCGTCATTTGTTCAACTAGAGATAAATGATCGGACTTATCTAAAAATTGCTTCGTCAACTTGTCCCCTAAGTCATCCCATGTCGGGACGCTACGAACTGGTAAGCCACAAAACCATTGAGATGCTTTACCTTTGAATGACACTACTAACAATCTTAAGGCCACGTTCTCTTGAGTCACATGGTGAACTCCACATAATGAGGCTACGTCTCTAATATGCTCAATTGGCATAGTCTGATCTTCACCAGTGAAGAAAGGTAGACTTTTGAGTGCTGCTACTGGTATATCATCATGCAGAGCCAGATCTAATGGGTTGCCCCCATCAAATGGAACAAAAGCATGTGCTCTAGCCACCATCGGAACTGCTGCTGTTCTAAAATTTGTTGCTTGTATAATCGGTACAGGTTGAACCGGTACTCTGTAACTTGGTGAAGCTGAGAAAGAACTTGGCTGCCTTGTTAACGATCTGCCTCTTCTTTTCGATGTATAAACTATTGGTTCTACTCTTCGAATCAGAGAAATTGATTTCTTTCTTGAAGATTTACTAGATGTTCGCTTGGCTGTCCTCCCTATTCTCTTTGGCGAAGACAGCTGCAAGTACTCAAACGAAGAAGAACTTCGTGTTTGAATTTTTCTCATAAGCTGTGTGCACTTGATCTGTTGAAAACTAAGAAACGGAGTCGCCAGGTATATGAAAATAATCCTCTGAAAGGCTGGAATAAACTGCTGCATATACCAAACAGCAGCACTGAACAGTTAAAAACTTTGCTCTGAAAAGTGACTCAGAGTCCCACCGGGCGTGCCAAAAACTGTCGTCAATCAGATTGCACCTGAACGCTCGATTATTTAAATCTAGCAATCTGTTGAAACATGGAAAGATTCTCAGGCCTGTGGGTTGCCTAAAACTGAGAATCAATCTCCAGAGAGGGTTGGTTCCCTGATGAAAACCTCCTAAAAAATAACTGACTTGGTTGGGAAAGAGATAGAAAGCTTGCTTGAATTGAAATTCTAAAGCTACGAGAGGTGATTGCACCTAAATGATAATGACTTGCAATTATGACTCACAATAAACTTCTCAAAACTCTAATCTGCACAACTAGATTCAATAATTTAATCACTTGAATGATTTAAATAGAGGCTTTGATCTAATGCAATATTGAGGGAAAACGAGGTTTTCACGACAAAATTTATTAACCAATTAATAAGCACAGTGCATAACCAGTGAACTTAAACTAAATTGCATATAGATATGTGAAAAAGACAAAAAAATCAGAGGTTTCAGAACTGAAACACAGTAATTCTTCGATCAAATTCTTCACAAAAACGATGCTCGAAATCTAGAAGGCAAACTCTAAAGTACTGAAACTCAAAGGAATCTTCTGCAATTACACACTTTGAACCTGTAAAAAACACTGCTGTATTAATCTGAAAGCTGAGTTACAAGATATCTTCTTTGCTAAAGGCAAAGGTAGAAAACAAGAACTAGATTGAAAAAGATAAACTTTTTCAATATATACAAAAAAGGCACTCCAAAGTGCATGAATAGTAACTGAAAGTCATCAGAAAGTGAAAAGATGACAATTACAATGTGAAATCCGAGCACAAGTGAAAATCCCTGAAAAAGTGGCTCAAACTCATGCAAAAATGAGTGAACACCAACTCAAACTGGCGATCATAAAGCATGTAATTGATCTGCAACTCAAACTGGACTGAAAATCTCTGAAAAAGTGGCTTAAAGCATGCAAAACTGCCTCGTTTTTATCAATCCGCCCATGCAACTCTAAAGTCCACCTTTGCACAATCAATCTTCAATTTAAGCAAATAGTTATAACTCAGCTTTATATAACATTTATTTATTTGCATTTTAAAATACTAAATTAATTAAATGATTTATAAAATATCATTTAATTAATTAGCTACAAGATTTAATGCAAATAAACAAATGAAAATAATTCCTTTTGCAAAAATTGAATTTCCCCTTAAAGCTTCATACACTTTACCCAACATATATTAGGAAATGACTTAATATTTTTGGCCATAAAACCTTACACCAATCTTCATTATTTTTTGACAAGGCCGACCACTTAACCATGGAGAATAAAAAAAACAATGATTATTGAAAATCATTTGCAAAAGTATCAAAATGAATTTAGGGCGAATGAATAAGAGGTCAAAATTATTAGGGTTCGAACCCTAAAAAGCAACAAAGACATTTCATTTTGCATTTTTATGAAGTCTCCTCTTTGCTGGGCACCGTCACTCCTCAAACCCTAGCCACGAACTTGCTGCTTTCTGGATTTTCACCATTGATGAAGTTCAAATCTGGTCATTTCTGGGCGAAATAAGAGCAAAAGATGTTTTTTCAAAAACGTGGAGAGCATTTTGGATGTGATTTTCTATTTTAAATGGTGTTCTTTCATTTTTCTATGATCTTTGTACGAACTGGGCACGAATCTGCATCTTGTTTGGCCGCCATTGACTTCTTGAGCTACGAACTTGCTGCAAGAACTTTTCAAATTCAAAAATAAGAAGATTTCATCAGGTATTTTGAGATAAAAGTCTAGTTATTTTCTGCATTTGTGTGAATTTCTGGAAGTTCTCTTCTTTTCTTGAAGCTGCCATGAACATTTGGAAGTATTTTTGAACAAGCTTTGCTTATGAACTTCAAATCTGTGTCTTTCTTCTTTGAATCTGCAATATTTCCGAAAGTTTCTTCACTTTTGCGCCGCCATGAACATCTTTTGAAGTATTTTCTTTAAAAATAAAGAATAAACTTGCTTGCAAAAATCGAATCTGGTCTTTTTCTGCTTTAGATCTGCAATATTTTTACTCTTGTAAGTTGCACCATGGACATAAATTTCTGTTTTCTACAAAAACGTAGCATTTTCACTCACAAAAGATGAAATGCTTCAATTTTCTGTTAAAATACAATCACGTTTTTCGAATCTAGGCATTTTTCTTTCTTTGAATCTACAAAAACTTCACTTTCAAGCTACACCATGAGGATTTCCTTTTGATCTCTGCAAAACATTTCACTTGAACTCATAACAGATGGAAAACTTCAATTTTCTGTGTATTATAGGCACGTTTTTCTTAAATCTGGGCATTTTAAACTCATAGAAATCTAAGATTTCTATTTTAAAAGCAAGCTTTTCTCAGATTTTTAAAAAAACTTCTGGTTTGTTGTTAATCTTTCACTGTATAACTCTACAGGCTGCATTTTCTGTTTTAAATGACTTAGAAATCTGAAGCTTCAATGTATTCTTGTGCTGAAGATGAAAACTTTGGCTCATTGTCCTGTGACACCTTTTGAATATTTTCTGATTTATAGCAAAGTGTTGTTTATTTAATGATAATTGCTGCTCAAATCTGGACCTTTCAAAGTAATGACTTTGCTTCTCAGTTACTTGTATTTTGAGTTGATGAACATGAAAGCTTTTTGTTTTCTGCTGTCTCTTGAACTTGAATGCATAACTACTACATACTTTTGAAGCTATGAATACTTCAAATGCATGAATACTCTATCTCTCTTCAAATGTAAAAAGGCTCTTCATTTCACTAAAATGCAACGTAAAAATATGAAGCAGAGCTGAACAAAGTATTATCAAAATTGATGAGTTCTTCACACTATTCTTTTGAATTTCTTTGAAATAAGGCTGCTTATATGATTATCCTTTAATTTCAGCAACTCTATTAATGACTGTTTTAACAATGTTAAGGAACTCTCGTATGTAACTTGAGAGTGTATCCTTTTGATATGTCGAGCTCAACCCTTGTGGGAGCCCGTTTTACTCCACATATCTGACGAAATGAACTCGAACATGATAAACCTGTTCCTGCACATTGAAACAAACATGTTAGCAAAATAAAAGAAGCTGAAAGCTTCCATTGAATTATGTCTTTCCTCTCGATCTTTTGCAATTATCTGATGAATGCTTGGTTTAATGCAAATTACATTCCTGACTGTAGCATAGGCGTAAGGCAGAAAGTAATTCACCATTGCTTAGAGTATAACTCTAATACCATTTCCTTAATGATTTTGCAGGTACACGGAGCGATGAAGCGAGGCTGCAACTGCTTGGAGGCACGACGGCTAGAAGCACCAACGAAGTGATTCATCATTATAGGCAATGATGAATTGCTTCTCTCCTTTACTCTTATGTTATTTTCAGCTATGTAGCTTGTGTATTTAAATTTTGTATTCATCTCTTGATTGTCAGAAACAAACTCAGTTACTCTCGCGGCTTGTGTGAGATTCAGCATTTCACAAAATGAATAAAAGTATCACTATGCAAATTTTCTTAATTTTTTGTTTTAAAAATTTGCACAATAAACTATGCCTCATATGTAAGATGATCTCAATGATGATCAATGAACACTCAATCAGCAAAAATAAAAGAATTTTTTGTACCTATAAATGATGAACTTCATTCAGCTCTACCTGTTTGAGCTTGGAGTGAAAAATAGGTAACAAGCACTAAGGGTGCTCTTTCTTCTAAATCAAAGTTACCTACCAAGAAAACTATGTTATGGCACCAAAGACTTCACCACATTGGAGAAAAGGGTCTAATGAACTTGAAAAATAAAAACCTTGTTGAAGGTCTATTCGATTAAAATATTGCATTTGATTTCTATGATCATTTCATTTATGGAAAACAAAACCGCATTCAGTTTTACTCGAGTTCTCATAAATCTTGTGGTGTATTGGATCTTATTCATCATGATGTGTTTGGTCCTATAGATGTTCCTTCAATTGGAAAATCCACATATTATGTTTTATTTGGTGATTATAGTAGGACATGTGTATATTTTCTAAAGAGTAAATCTGAATTTTTAAGTCGATTTAAAGAATTTAAAGCAATGGTTGAGTTGTAGATTGGAAAGAAAATAAAATGTTTGAGGACTAATAATGGTGGTGAATTTTTCTCTGATATTTTTGATAAATTCTATAAAGATTGTGGTATTGATAGAAAGAAGATAACTTTGTATTCTCCACAATAGAATGGAGTTGCAAAAAGAATGAATAGGACACTAATGGAGAAGGCTAGGAGTGGTCTACAACAAAGGTTTTGGGTGGAAGATATTGCCACAACTTGTTACTTGATTAATAGGTCTCCTATATCAGCTCTTGTTGATAAGATGCCTATAGAGGCATGGTTGAGTCATAAGCCTTCATTAAGAAATCTTAGAGTTTTTGGTTGCAAGGCATATGCACATGTGCCAAAGGAGAAGTGAACAAAGTTGGACAACAAGGTTGTAAAATGTATCTTCATCGGACATAGTTATGGTGTGCAAGGATACAAGCTTTGGGATCTTGTTACATAGAAGGTAATACATAGTAAAAGTGTTATTTTTAGAGAAACTAAGCCTTCTTCTGTTACATTGCACTTAGAACAAAGTAAACAGGAAGATGTGATTCAATTTCCTTCTAGACTTGAGAAAGTTGAATCGAGGCCCATGGATAGACAAGAAGTTGAGGAGAGCTCATCTAGCTCTAAATCTTCAGAAGAGGAGGAAGAATCTCCAACTCAGCCTTTCGTAGGCCTAGAAGGCATAGACAACCACCTCAAAGGCATTCACCTGATGATTGGAGATGTATTTTTGCTTTGAATACTAACATGGATGAACCCAAATTAGTAGAAGAGGCATTAGGTATGAATGATGTAGAATCTTGGAAGATTGATATGGATGAAGAAATGGTAGCTTTGAAAAATAATGATACATGAGATTGTGTACCATTGCCTAAAGGAAGAAAATATGTTGGTTGCAAATGGGCGTTCAAGAAAAATATTGGTTTAGATGGAATTATTGAGAAGTACAAATAAAATTTGGTTGAAAAAGGTTACTCTCAAGTTGAGGGTGTTGATTATGATGAGATATTTTCTCCTATTGAAAAAATGACATCCATTAGAATTTTGCTTTCTATTGCTGCTTCTTATGATTTAGAGGTTGAGAAAATGGATGTAAAAACTGCTTTCCTTCATGGTGACTTGGAGGAGGATATTTATATGACACAACTAGAGTACTACGTGATGAAAGATAAAAGTAAATTGGTTTGCAAATTGAAGAAATATTTGTATGGCCTAAAATAGAGTCCTAGGATGTGGTACCATAAATTTGATTCATGTGTGTTGAGTTTGGTATTTGAGCATTCTAAATTAGATCATTGTGTTTATTATAAAACTAATAGTGATAATTTCCTATTTATTGTATTATATGTTGATGATATGTTATTTATTGGTAGAGGGAAAGGTGTGATTTCATAATTGAAATCTCAACTTGTTATTAAATTTGAAATGAAAGATCTTGGTGCAACTAAACACATTTTTGGGATGGAAATTAAAATACATAGAGTCAACATAAATCTATGGCTTGGCCAAAGTAAGTATGTCAATTCAATTTTCAGAGGTTTGATATGCAAGATTGTAGACCATTGTGTGTTCTTGTTTTAGCTGGAACAAATTTATCTATTTCAGATTGTCCAACATCCCCATCAGAGATGGAATACATGACCAGAGTGTCTTACTAGAGTGTAGTTGTAAGTTTGATGTATGTTATGATTTGTACAAGACCACAAATTTCCCAAGCAGTGGGAGTTCTTTCCAGATATATGTCTAATCTTGGTAGAGTTCATTGGGATGCAATTAAAAGAGTCTTGAGATATTCAAGCGTGGTACCTCAAATTATTCCTTGTGTTATCATAGTAATATAACTAAAGATGAGATTTCCCTTTATATTCATGGTAATGTGGATTCAGACTAGGCAAGTGATGTTGATTCTAGAAGATCCACCAGTGCTTATGTGTTTACTTTATTTGGTGGTGCAATTAGTTGAATGAGTAAGCAACAAATTGTGGTTTCTTTTTCCACTACTAAAGAAGAGTATATGGAAGCTACTCATGCTTGTAAAGAAGCCATTTGGCTTAAGATACTTTGTTCAAATATTGGAATAAAACAATGTGTTGTGACAATTTATTGTGATAGTCAAAGTGCGATATGTTTATCCAAGAACCCGACATTTCATGCCAGGACCAAGAACATTGATGTACAATATCATTTTGTTAGAGATATGGTCGAAGATGGTAGGGTAAATTTGGTTAAGGTAGAGTCTTTGATGAATGTTGTTGATTCTATAACTAAACTTGTGAGCACAGAGAAGTTCAGATGGTGTTCAGAGACTATGGGCCTTTCGGCCCCTAGAAATTAGGAGATGAGGTTTACACCCTCCCATTGATTTTGCAAGGTGTTCAAAAAGTGGGAGATTTATTAGGAAAATGTGTCTCAACCTTGCAATTACATAATTTATTGTCAATATTTTTGTTGGCATGAATTTCCCTAAAAGGCAACCCTATTTTATGAGGGCATTGTATTACAACTATGTATTGTGATGTATTCTAAGAGTCTGATAGTAGTCATGTTGCCTCTGGATCTTTAGTTGGTGATAATCCTATGAGAAACTTGCTCTACAAATATATTTTAATCTTTGTGATTTTTGAATAATATATTGGGTAGCTTTTGGAGTGTGGGGTTTTTCTCCCAAAAGGGTTTTCCCCATGTAAATCACTGTGTTGTGGTATGCATGATATTTATGTCTATTTCTATTTAAGTTTCTCAAACTATTAAAGATCTATAAAATTTTAGCATTATCCTCCTCTCAAGATTAATGTATGTAGATGTTCCACTACCTTAGCTTCCTTACACTATGCACAAATAAGACCACAAAATATGAGTTCGTAATTGTTGGAATACGTGCAGACTTATCCTTAGGTGTTCATTACATCCATATATTTGGAAATTCTCAATTGGTCATTAAAAAAATAAATGGATACTATCAAGTGAAACATGATAAATTATCCCAATATAAAGACCTTTCAATGACATCGCTTGAATTCTTTGAATCGTATACCATTGACAATATTTTGCAAAAGGACAATCGACATGCAGATGCAATGGAAAGTGTTGTTTCCCTTGTGTCTCCTAAGGATCCTTCTATGAAATTCACATTTGTAGTTCAAACAATTATAAAAATGTTGATAGATGAAAAGATAAAAGAAGCGTTAGTGACCAATATTGAAGTACCTATTGAATGGTACACACTAATATTTAATTACTTAAAAGAAGGTACCTTTCCTAAACCAATCACCAAAAACACTAGAGCTTGTATTCGAAAACTTGCAACTAGATGCATAATAGTAGTTGATGTCTTGTATAGACGATCCTTTGATGGTCTCTTGCTTGGATGCCTTAAACAATTGGAGATCCCAATAACCCTTGAGGAAGCTCATGTTGGTGCTTGTGGGGGGCATTTTGGGGGAAGATCGTTAGTTCAAAAGTTAATTCGCATGGGATATTTTTGGTGACATATGGAACAAGACTGTATTGATCATGTTAAGAGATGTTACAAATGTCAAGAACATAACAATTTGATCCATGCTCCTTCATGTTCAAATTCCTATTTGGCCATTTTTGGTTTGGGGTTTAGATTTCATTGGAAAAATATCCCCACCTTCTTCTTCTGAACATACATTTATAATTATAGTGAGCGATTATTTCACAAAATGGGTAGAGGCCATTCCTCTTCATTCCACAACTGTTGATGCAACTTGTCGTTTCATATTGGAACACATTATTGCTCGATTTGGTCTCCCTTCCACATTAGTTTTATACAATGGTACACCATTTAAGAACAATGTTGTGAAGAAATTTTTGGAAACATTTCATATTCAACACCATTTTTCAACACCTTATTACCCATAGTCTAATGGTCAAGCAGAAGCAACTAATAAAACCCTTGAGAAAATATTTCGGAAAATAGAAAGTAAACATAATAAGGATTCACACAATCAATTATCTTACACATTGTGAGCCTATCACACAAGTATTCAAACATCCATAGGAAATACACCTAATAGCCTTGTTTATGGCACTAACACACTAATTCCTTTGGAGTTAGAAATTCCTTCATTAACAATTCCTCTTAGAGGGTTTATTGATGAAACCACCTATAAAGAGAAATGATTACAACTTGAAATGCTCGATGAACAACACATTAATGCTCTCAAGCATCTTCAAACCTATTCCAAAAGAATGTAGCGAAGTTACAATGATAATGTCATTCCTTGTTCTTTTAATAAAGGTGATTTAGTGTTTTATAAAAATCAATGTAATGTTAATGCTGTCCCAAGCGAAAAAGGAAAGTTTAGTCCAAATTGGTTAGGACCCTATGTCATTGACGAAAGCTATGGGTTTGGAGCATACAAATTAACAAAAATAGATGGTACACCTCTCAAAGAACCTATCAATGTTGTGAATTTGCATAGATATTACACTTAACATCTCTTTTTGAATAGTATGTATATTAAATTATGTTGTTAGATTAAGTAGATAGTTGTATATTTTATCTTGCATTATATCATTCTCAAAAAACATTCTTGGTGTGTCATGAATTATGTAGAGTAATTATTCATTATGTTGAATTATTACTTCCCTTTACATGCTATTCAAACTCATGTGTGTTGTGTTAAATTAGATCATTACATGCATTTAATTTTTTAATTTTATCATAAGCACATTCAATTTAACACAAAACACTTAATCATAATGTAGTATCTAATGTAAACATAGGTGTTTAGGTTAGATCACATAAATTAGATCATGGAGACATTTATTAAATAATCTTTCTAAGATTGTTTAATAGATCACATTGACATATAATCCACACAAAAACTCATAGAAACAAACATAAATGCTCATATACATATAACAACATGAAACTTTATTTACATAGTCACCAAGATAAAAAAAATGTGGTGTAATACAACATGGCACATCTAGTGTTTCCTATGGCTACCAGACTCCTTAGGGCCTCGTGGTTGTGCTCATCAAGAGATAGTCAATTGTGACTGCTCATGAAGCTCATCCAATCTCATACACCTCGTACCTCACCTAAAGTTGTCCCCTCACATATGAGTGTTGCGAAACACTCTTGATCTATCTTATCCTTATTAGCTTGCACTCTAGCTAGATCCTCCTAAACTCAAGTGAGCTCTCCCTGCAACCTACTAAGTTCCAACTACATGAAATCCTATGAATCGCTCTCTGCTGGGACTCAGGTGGCTTGAAAATTCTCATATACAACCTAAAGCTCTGCTAGCTTAACTCTCACCGACTCCTCTCTAGCTATAGATAGATCAATGATCCTCATATTCTCCTTGTATGATGTCCTCCATCTAGCTAAAGGCTCAAAAAGGTCACCATGATGCCTTGCACTGGGTAGTGGCATATGCTCCACTCGTGTGGCCTAATGTGGGGGCATGGAGGGGACCATCTCTAAAGTGACTCGACAAGAGATCTTGCCACTCTCATGTACACACTACAAGATGGTAATCATAAAAGAATATTAGAACAAGACATGATAAGTAAATACAATAACTAGAAACATAATAAATCTATAATAACACATCACTTGGATCACCAGCTCACCAATCAGGATCTCAATGTGGGATAATAGGTCCCTTGTGAGCAAGAAGCATGGAAGGTGCAACACCACTTCCCTCCCCATGCTCATGAAGGGTAATGCCTTATGTAGTTTTTTGTTTGTGCTCAGGTAACTCATGGATGAGATGAAGGTCTCTCTTTGGGGGAATTTGTGGCATCCTCTATCTCATCATTATCATCACTCATATGCTATGGATCCTCCTCATCCTCCTCCAAGTCCTCTACCCTATCCTCATCATCTATGTCTCCATCCACAACTACATCCTCTCTCTCATCTCCATGACCTAGAAGATGTTCAACTTCACCTATGAGGTGATGGACAAGGAAGACATGTACAAGTCATGCTCTCATCCACCAATGCTCATAGGCTACTATGGCACCTACATCATCAAAATCTGATGTTGGGGGCATATCCTCATCCTCATCATTTGAATCACTAAAAATACATCATCAATCATGGGACATTAAATGTCTCCTTGCCTAGAGGGGGTACCTAAACCTATCTAAACTTTTGTATAACTTGATCATAATAAAATGGCATAAATCTATAGTCATGTCGTCCAAGAAAAAATCTATCTTGTTGCATCCTGACAAGCTATCGTGTGATATTTGGCCACTGGGGTATGGTGTGGTAAGGTCTCCATACTATCTCCTCCAAATAATCAAATTGGACCCTCTAGTACAACAAACTCCTGAATTGTCAAAATCATCTTAATGTGTAGTTGAAAGCTCATGGATAACCCACAGGTGCTACCATAGGATATCCTGTAGGTCTAGTATACATGATATGCTCAAAGGCCCAAACTTGTAATAGTGTACAATGTACTATGTTGTGTAACTCCTGATAAACAAATCACCCAAGATCATGATAAAGATGAGCCAACATATTGTGACCACATTCATATATTATCTAATACATCACTCCATCTATTGAATGGTGTGAATGAGGTCCCAATCTAAGTGTGCACCCCATTCATTTGGTACAAGAGCTAAAGCAATCATAACAACCATAATCCATCATAACAATGGCAAGTGAGCATATAGTAGCCACTGTAGCTCGATGTGAGCTCTGATATCCTCTAGTGGAATAGGGTGACCCACAGAATACTGAATATCTTGTCTCATTTTCCTACAAGTGCAATCCATTTTTATATGGACGATCTCACCCCGAATGGGTACTCTCAAAATATAGTGTAGTTCTTTAGGGTCACCGTCATCTCTCTTGTAGGTAAATGAAATGTGCATGTGTCTACATTCCATCTCTCCACCAATACCATCATCATAGTACCATGATACCTCATGTATGGCATGAGGTAGATCTAGAATAAACTGGTCTCACATAAGGTGTCAACCTCCTCCTTGATAAGTCCAATGATTTGTTCCTAGAGAAGGATGAATAGTTTTCCTCTTAAACATTTTCGAGCACATGGAATAACCTGAAAGAGATGAGATAAATCATTAGTAACATTCTTAAAAACATTAACCAATCAATTAAAATCAAAATAAAGTTTCCCTGGGATGCTTGGGCCAAAAATGGATACCTGGGCCATTTTTGGATGAGGGGTCTTGGACACTTTGGCCATTTTGAGACACATGTGCTAAAATGGGACAAGTGCACCACTTTTGGATGGGGTCCTAGAACCCTTTAAAAATGAATAAAAATGGTACAAAATAAATAAAAAATCACAAAGTAGGGTACAATGTACTCACCATGCGTCGGAGCTTTCCATGTGCCACCTCCTCTCGTAGGACATCCAATCTAGGGGGTCGATATGGATGTCAGCTTGGCATCATCACTCCTATGTAACATAATTTTCAAATGGTAAATATCAAGTGATGGTCAAAAGCATAATTTTTCACTAACATATAGTAAATAATTTTAATAATACATTTCATTCAAAACATCATAATTGGGTCTAGTGAACTCCATTTTTGATGTCGTATGTTGCATTGGATTTTTTCGTTCATCTCTGATATTATCTAAGGTGTTGTATCCTTAATACCCTATTGTAAGAATTCACATCACAAATTAAATAAATTTGATGAGGCTAGATTTCTACCCTGATTCCACCTCCATAAAGAAAGAAGAATTAGGGGGCATACATCTGCCCTTGAATTTGATTCTCTATAGAAGTTTGATGTGTTATAAGATGATTTTGAATAGCTAATGAATCGATTTTGCAAGATGTGGTTCCTAACATTGTGGTTTTGTAGATGACTATAGTGGGGGATTCATTCTTCCTATTCACAAATGAATTATACTATCTATATGAGTATCCTTTTATGAAGCATAATTTACTTTTAGTACTTAGCTTGCATATGCACATAGTGTCACATGGCCGACAAAGTGGGGGTTGAATGTAGTCTAGAAAATTGTACTCCCTTTTAGGTGATAGTACAATTTCACACTTATTTTGGACCTATTTTAGTGACCTTACATTTATACACTTTTACCCTTCCTAAATAGGCCCCTAATTCCCTTTATTATGCATCCCAAGGCCTATTTTTATCATTTTTTGACATTAAAACATGCATTGAATGAATTCATTTAATTAATTAATGACCCCGAAATACATTGGTCCTAGACTTTGAGGCCAAGACCCATTCGCCCTTGGGAAAATGAGTCACCTTTAAGTCCCAAAGCCAAATTTTAAATATGTTTTTGATGGTATTTTAAAGTCTTAGACTCATGTTTCAAATGTCAGCTATTAGGATCTAATATTAGGGAAATTAGATAAGAAGCCTATAAAGCCTAGTCTTTTCATCATTTCAAACTAGAGAGAGATATTTGGAAAAGAAAGAAAAGATAACTTTTGAAGAGAAAGGAGAATAATATTCAAGCAAGCAAAGTTGAAGTCTTGGAGTAGCATTTTATTTATATTTGTAGGTCTTCAAGCTCATTTTGTCAAAGATTTGATCAAGCATTGTTCATGATCGAAGGTTGATGCCTATGGTGGATCATGATGGATTCTAGGTTTGGGAGATGCATTTGTCCATTTTCCTTAACCTAATGACTTGTTTCCTAGTGATCCCATCTTCAATATTCATTCTACTAGTAGCAACCTACAACAAGGTATTATCACATTTCAGATCTATTAGGGTGTTTTGACTTCTCCCTAATTGGATCTTTATAATTTATCATTGTCATATAAAAATTATTCTCTAAGGCAATTGAGTAGGGTTTCTTTGCATATTAGCTCATACAACCTTAGATGCACTTAAGGTTAGGGATTTCACACACTATCATTTATCAAATCTATATCATTCATTAAAGTTTAATTACCAAACTTGGGTTTTGATCGAGGAAAACCCCTGTACACTCAAAAAAACATTTTCTTTTGCAGATTTGCTATCTGGGTCTAAATCTGGAAGTTGAGATTTGCAGGTTCAGGAGTAGAGTGAAAACCGAGGGCTAAAAATTTAGATTTTTAAGTTTTAGAAAGGGACATCAGGACCCATTCACCCTTGGTTGAACGAGTCCTACTACAAAGATCAAAACCCAACTTTTAGGGTAGGTGCATACCATTCTTCCCTTCTCAGATCTTCTTGCAAATTGTTGTTTCTATTTTTGCTATCATAATACTTTGTATTTGAAGTGTTAGGTCATGAAATTTAGTTAATGAATTTGAAATTATCTCCCAAAAGTGTCAATCAATCATTTTGGTCATAAAAAAACAACATACCTTCCTAATAGGGTTGACTCACCTCAAGGTCGAAATTCAATCCTATCCTTGGGAGATCTCTTTTTTCTCATGAAATTAGGGAAAGTGTAGGTGTGTGTTCAAACCTATGGGTCATTCCAATATTTAAACCCTCATTCCACATACTTACACCATTTTTCTATGTTTCAATGGGAGAATACAAAATATCATAATCTAAACAAAAACATTCTTGAGTTTCATTTGATCAACCTAGTTCCACATCAACAACATCACCCCATGGTGGTGATGGGGAGTCTTCAACTCTCGCCCCTCATGAGAGGAAGATGCTTAAAATTAAGAAACTTGAAAAGGATTTCCATTCTCAAGAAGAAGCCAATCCTTCTTAGAAGCATGTAGATAAAATATATTCATCTGAGTTGGAAGCATGTTATGGTCTTGGATACAAAATTCTTTCTAAAACATGGATGTAATGAAAACATGAAACAAAATGATAGGGATCAATTGAATTCTATACCGTACTTTTCCAAGCAAGTTCTAGGTTCCCAATATTCCTCCCCATCTTCATATAATGATTTATCATGTATTGTATGTATGACATCTTGTGATAAGAAAGCAAGCTCTTCTTTACAAGGGAAAGAAATGTCCCCTACTAGTAATCAAGAGAATATCTTTTTGATGCTTTTCAAATCCCTCCTGATTAATCTTCCTCCAAGAACATGAAATAAATTCTACAACAAAAGATCATTTTGTGCATATCATCGAGTGCATGGTCATTCTACTAATGAATGTTAGGCGTTTAGTAATAAAATACATCTTAAGGATTTTTTTCTATTTCATGTGTTGATGTACCCAATTCCTCTAATCAATAATGATCTCCATCCTATCATGTCGCTCATCACTATGTAGCATTGATAACTTTAGGTTTTTTTCTCATTGTCATTCATGGTGGTACAATCCTAAGTGCAACCATATTTTTCATGGAAAACACATGATAGTCCTTGGTGTGGTTGTCCTTGTCTCTACACTTGGGGGGCAACGATAACTAGTTTTAGGAGGCGTGCATTCTTTTCAAGGATTCCCCCTACCCCTCTTTCTCCTTAAAATACCAACATAGCAAGTATGTTGACATTTTAAGGGGGGTGCATATATTACCCCTATCCATTTCATCTTATGATATTTGACCTATTGACATACCCCTTTGGAAGTAGCGTTTGACGAGTCCATTTATTAGTCCATTTCCTAATGTTTCTATGCATGTTTACAAACATTACCAGACAATACTTTCAGACATATTCCTATGCTATGTTATCTTTTTATGCTTCTTATACAACCTTGGACCTGAATTAGAGTAATGGAAATATAGTTATGATATAATAGAATTTCATGATTTATATGTGGATATGTATGAAATGTGATTAGAATTTTGTGTTTAATCATGGTAGTTAGCTTTAAGTATGTGTTTTGTGGGTTAACCTCTTGCATCCCAAGAAGGCACTATATCCCACAACAACTGAAAGTTGTAGCCTGCAAACAAAGGAGGTATTGGACAACGAAACATGGGAAGTTCCAGAAAAAGTTGAGTGTAATAACTACCATGTGGAGACACCTGATGGAGTTAGTTGTGCATCATTATGAAAGTTAATAAGGCATTGAAGAAGAATAATACTTTAATTGATAGGATTCTAGAATATTGATTATGTGTTCCACATGAAGATCTATTTTACAAAGTTTTAATCCTATTTGAAATCTTGTTTCTTTTTAGTTGTAGTTTGAATAACTCAATCTTAATTACACAGTCTGATATCTAGGGAGTTGTAGTTAATGATTTCAGTTTAGAGTTATGTTTAGAATAAACTCCCTTGTTCCTATGTATAGTCAGTGGTTGATTATTTAGTATAGTTAGTTGGTTAATTTCATACTGGTGGATTTGTTATCAATTAATTCTTAGTTTTCAATTGTAATCTACAAACATGTTGATTGCTTACAAATGGTTTTCTTGAATACAATCTTTGAGCAATATTTATGTGATCTTTTGGAATGCATAATGAATGAAGTTCAAGTTGATATGGTTGTGCAGAATCTCAAGATTTAGATTTGGTTTTTGTTTAAGTGAAGACAACCACTTGAGTAGGCCACTCAAGGTAACTATTCTTCACTACATTTATAGTTGTGATACTTCTGTTTAGCGGTTACTTTTGTTATTACTTTATAAATTATATGTAAGTTAAAACAGATTCTCATATTGCGATTATCAATCATGATTTTTCATGTGCATGAATGCAATCAATTAATTGTAGTACTCTGAAGGATATATTAGGTTTATTTATCAATTTTGAGTTAGTTTCAGTAATTATTTGTTAACAGTAGTTCAACTACATATTATGTTGTAGACACCCATAGCCATTAGCACCAATTTACTTCTTTGACTGTTATGTTTTTTTTGTGATTTTACAGCAAGTAGAATAACTTAAATAAGATAACCTAGGTAACCTCAGGCCTTTGAAAGCACATATAGTTCCAGTGCCATCACAAGTTTACAAGCCCTGGTTGACAATTTAATGAAGTCTTTGCAATGCTTAGTGGACTGTTCAACTAGGTCATTCCTCTGAATTGTGTGATTTCCACCAAGTTTACAAGACACTAGTTTAGACTCTATAGTGTTTTTTGTAATTCCCCCTAAGGCATGGTTATCAATTTATCCCCCACGACGTTAAAATTTATGCACCCCTTGAGGTGAGTTTTATTCATCCCCTGAGACATTAAACTTTGTGCACTTGTTGAGGTGAGTTTTGTTCGTCCTCCAAGACGTTAAACTTGAGCACCACTTTTTAACATGGCCACCAAGCATAACACAACTTGGTTTCCAGTGAATCCATGTGTTCATAAGTGATTTTACATCATTATGTTAGATAACACATTTGATGAATGATGTTTGGTAGTTGAGATAATTTAAGACTGAGGTCTCTTTTCCTTACCAACTTGAATCTTTTAGTACTAACCTTGTGTTTTTTAATATTTATTTTGTGTGTATTCTTCATGTTGACATCATGTTTTTTTTTATTCCATTGTCATCTTTACGTTCCATCATGTCACGTGTTTTCATTGTGTATGCTTCATGTTTTTTTGACATGTGTGTGTGTGTATGTTGTCTTGTTGCATATCATACATGTGTGTGTTCCTTTGTGTTCATGTTGGTTTACCATGGGATCTTAGATATTGGGAGCTTACTTGCTCCCCCTAGATCCTTATTCATCCTATCTCTTCAACATTTGGACAATCAAACCCCTCTTGACATAGATTTTCTATTTTAATGTGTGTTTGAGTGTAAGTTCATACTCTCACTAAAGTGGGGGCTAAATGTAGCATCATAAATTGTCACCCTTGATAATTTCACTCTATGTTTTGTCCCCTTGAGCCTAATTGAGTTCCTAATTTCCTAAATTATGCATTCTATAGCACATTTTTACTATCTTCCAAGAAATTGCAAGCATTGAACAAATGCATCCAGTTATTATTCTACCCCTATCACTTAATATTCTATAGAATAGGGCCAAGACCCATTTTCCCTAGGGTGAATGGGTCCCCCTATTCTATCGAGAACCAATTTTGGACATGTCAAAGTGGCCATTTTAACATCCAACATTCAAATTGCAAATTTTATCTATCAAGATTTAATTCTTGGGAAATTAGAGAAATGCCTATAAATACCTAGTTATTGCATCATTTGAAATCTAGCAAGAATTAAAAAGAAATAATATCGGAAAAATTATAATCAAGAGCATTACCAATAAAGTCAAGAGTGGTATTTCAGAGCTTTATTGCAAAAATTCAAGATCCTAACATCATGTCAAATATTATGTGAGTTTATGTGTTCATGCTATCATTGCTTTGTGAAGGCTAACACTTTTGTAGGTCTCCAAAGCATTCAAGCAAGCAAGATCCAAGACCTTGAGGTGATGTGTATGACTTCAGTCCTTCAAGGAAGCCATTGAAGGGTGGTGATTTGCAACCCTTTTTGATTTCATCATTCCTTCATATTCATTGTCATATTATCATTGACATTCTCATTGTGGAAGTGGAAACAATTACATGGGGTTTGACTGAGGTAAGCCACTAAAAGGCCCAACATTTTCCCTCTCTTTGAATTTGTAGAATTTAAGTTTGAAGGGGATTGAGGGAAGATTGACGACAAATTTCTCATTGTTGTAATTAAAGCCTTACATCCTATCAACTCACAAAAAATCACTTACAAAACTATCTGACAGTGTTCTAACAACTTTGCAATAAAAAATCAGAAGCTCAGATATGTCATCAGAGGACCCAAAAAATAGAGCATAAGTATCATATAAGGACCCATTCACCCTATGGAAACTCTATCCTACTACAGTGATCAGATCCAACTTTTAGTGATAGGTACATAGTCCTCTGTACTTTCCAGATATGCCTATAAATTGTTATTTTAGTCTATACATTGTTAGGATCTTGCATTTTCATATTAGGTCATATAGTTTAATTAGGTTAATGAGAACAAATCAATTCTAGTCTATTTCTAAGGCTCAAAAGTATCAAATCGAGGTTCGATTGACTCACCTTCATGTTTGAAAGTCAATATAAACACCTTGTTTATTTGCATCCTAATGTACCTTTGAAAAAGGAGCAAAAAGCAATCCTAAGTTTATGCAATAAACTTAGGGTTCCCTTTTTCTTAAGTTACATCAACAAGTTGTGTAAAGGATGTGATCAAATTATTATGCAATGAAAAAAACCAATACAAGGCCATGTATTTCAATGATTGAGGAAAGAGTTTAGCTAAGAGAGCATCTTCAAATAGGAAATTACTACATAAAGTGATGAAAGCTAATATGCAATTTTTGGGATCTCCTTTTCCAACATACTTCTCAAAGCGATGAATCTAAATGTTTTGGGGAATAGGTGTTCTTAAGATAGAAAATAATAATGGATTATGTGTGAGGTATGTTGGAGGATTAGCATTGGATTGAATTTGGTTCATGTTTAAAAAAAATTATTGTAAAGATGACATGTTTTGTAAACTTTGATTTATTAAGGATCACTTGGTGACATTTTTGAGAATGTGTTGAACATGTAGGACTATTGTTGATGATTGGAAGGTTATTTTTTTGAAATTTTATGAGAGGTGAAGAAATTTTAGGTATGTTAAATGAAGGAATGAAGCTATAAGGATCCCCACAAGAAAGCCCTGAACTAGAGTATATACCATTACTATATTGTGTGGTGGATGCTACAACTAGAGGGGTAAAATTAGGAATAGAAGGTATGGTCATAGGAGAGGAAACTTGTTTTCCCATTTAATTTTGAGCATTAGTAAGGGGTTGAGCATAACTAGCTATTGTATGGATATTTTCATCCACTATATGAGCTAGGATATGCAACACTTCTATTCCTTGTAAATCATTGATTAAAATTTTAATGTTATCCACATGAGGAATTATTTCTCTACCCAAGGATTTAGTGCTTAAGAATAGTTTAAGGCTCTCTAAGTATTTTTCCAATTGTTTAAGTTTATATTTAGGTAAATGTGCAACAATAGCTTCTAATTCCAAGTGAATGGTTGGTGATGAAAAAGACATAGTAAAAGTAGGAGTAGGGAGAGGATCAAAGATAGATTGTGTAGATGTGACTCCTTGAGTGAAAGAGTTATGAAACTCAGGCTTAACACTAGATGCAATTGCAACATAGGAAGCCATGAGTCTATAACTATATCTCACATGAGTGTTTGAAATGGACATGATGCAGGAGCATCCAGGGTGTAAGAGAAATCTTGCATTTAACCCAAAAAAATGTTTCTTTTTCAATAAGGACTAAATTTGGTAGGATTACTATTTTTAGTAAGTTTGTATTTATATGCATATCTTGATATGAAATCTTACACAGACCTCTAGAATGGTGAATAAATCACTTCAATGTCATTTATCATTTGTGGGATATTAATATTTTCAATTTCGAAATTCTTGTTAAAAATATTTGAAGTCAAATTTGAAGCACTTAGAGGCTCTAGATGGGCCCAAATATTGGTTAAAAACAAAAACATACCCTTTGGTACTATTTTTCATCCAAGTGTCTTCTTGAGATCTTTCAAACAATATATTATAATTGAAGATCCAACAATTGGATCAAAATTTATGATCTTGGGAAGTTGTACTACCAAAATTAATAAAATTTTGAAATATCTTCTTGAGGAAGTTACACTTTTCAGAAGATGTTGGGGCGGTTACACATTCTAGATAAATGAGGCAAATGGGGGTTATAGAGTAGGGGTAGATTAGAGTAGAATTTGGCTCCAATTTATAAATTTGTGTAATCAGAAAGCCCATATAGTGGTAGTCTATAATTTATGAATGTTGTAATTTCATTTTTACGAAGATAACAAAATGCTAGTATTTACTTCTTGAATTTTGAACTATTCATTTCCTTGTGATTATTGTGGGTTTGGGTTTGCAAGGGGAGTACCCTTCATCAAATGGTATCAGAGAAAAAGTTTCTGAGTTTGTAAGTAGATCACCGAATGTGAGGCAATTTGCACTAGGACTTGAGGTTATGGGTCTATGAGAAAAGAGGAAGAATGCCTCCATGAATAAATCGTGGTGGAGGAAATGTTGTTGTGACAAAAGAGGGTTTTAGAGTCATCCAAAGATAATTTTAAGCACTGCAAGAGGAGGTATGTTGAGGAGGTGATGTTATAGGAAGAGATGAAAGTGAGGATGAATCTGA
The DNA here is from genome assembly GCA_007258455.2 of Sequoia sempervirens. Lineage (NCBI taxonomy): Eukaryota > Viridiplantae > Streptophyta > Pinopsida > Cupressales > Cupressaceae > Sequoia > Sequoia sempervirens. Next base: position 421,710,861 of record VDFB02000017.1, read on the forward strand.
AGGAGAATAGTTTGAAGAAGAACAAGTAACGGCAAGAGATCCTAAAGAAGATAGATTTTTTTGAGGGTCATTTCCAAGAATGGAAAGAGACCAAAGATCGAGTATCTATATTTTTTGGAGATATAAATCAAGAAGAACTAATCGATTGGATCAATGACATGGAAGAATATTTTGAGTATGAAGAAGTACAATATATTGAGAGGTTCAAGTTCACAAAAATGAAGTTGAAAGGCCATGCTAGTATATGGTGGAAAGCAATTCAATTGGAAATAAATAGAATAGGGAAAGAGAAAATAACAAGATGGGAGCAAATGATAGAAAAATAAAAAAGATAGTTCATTAAATGGACTATGAGCTAGATTTTTTGAAGATGTAAGGGTTGAAACAAGCAATAAAATATATAGAGTATACAAAATAATTTTATCAAGTCCTGATTAGAGTAGGTCATTCTGAGGCCAACAAGGATAAAGTTTCCCATTACATAAATGGGTTGAAGTTGATTATTCAAGAAGAGTTGAGTTTTGTAATAATGTCTACCATTGAAGATGCATATTATTTTTCTTTGAAGGTAGAAGAAGAGATGAACAAAAGGTTTGAAAGCAAGTAAAGAGGTGGGGGTCATGGTGGAAAGACTAGTGGATGGTCATATGGAGGAAAAAGTGAAGATCAAAAGAAGAGTGAAGGACCCAATAGCAATTAGAACTAGAAAGGAGATAACACCTACCATTGTCATGATCAAAATAACAGAGAGCAACAAGGAAGGGGAAGATCTAGATGAGGACCAGGAAGAGTAGAATTTCATGGAACCTATTTCCAGTGTGGAGGACATAGAGAATTTGAGTGTCCTTAACATCAAGGGAGGAAAAGTAGGAGACTTGAGGGTAATGCATGATTTGTGCATGTAGATAAAGATATTGAGTCTTCTTGTTCTGAAGATGTAGAAAGAGGAGAGGTTATTGTTATCAAAATATCCTTGTTGAACGAGGAGAAATAATTAGCTCAAAGGAAGAATTTATTTCATACAAGATGTAAGTGTGAATGTAAATTTTGCAATATAATTATTGATAGAGGTAGTATTGATAACCTTGTTTCAAAATAAATGGTTAGTAAGTTGCAATTGAAGAGAAGAAGGCATCCAAATACATATTAGATTGCTTGGTTGCAGAAGGAACATAAAGATTTGGTCAATGAACAATGTATCATAAAGTTTAATATTGGAAATTACCATGATGAGGTAGTGTGTGATATTATGACTATGGATATTTTTCATATGTTTTTAGGGAGACCATGGTAGTTTGATCGACGGGCAATACATGATGGACATGTCAACACCTACGACTATGACTATGTTTTGTTTGATCTTCCTTTCATGTACACAAGTGTTTTGAAAGTCATAATAATTTTATGAGCTTCACAACTTGGTGTCCTATTGCTAATACCCATGTGAGACGTAGTTTCAGACTTATAGCTTCTTGTGCTACAATCACAACCAATGTTGAGGTTGAGTCTTATAACTCTTTCACACAAGGCATTGCCTCTAACTAATCCATCTTGGATTATCCTCCTAATCCTACATTACAAATGACTTTGTTGTAACCTAACATTCATGTGGACTTGGAGTCTATTATTTCCCATGTCTTTGAAGATAAACTAAAACAATTGGATAAGGATTTAGAGAGACTGTTTCTACTATTGACAATCTTAGGAAACTAGTCAACGATTCCCAAGGAACAAAAGCGTTGCATAGTCTGACTCACATAGTAGATGCTAACATTCCTATGGCAGCTATTTACGCCCAAGAATTCACCAATGCTCAAAACCAAGTAGGAAAACAAGTTTTCTCTCCCACAATAATGCCTTCTATTCCCACATTTACACCTCCAGACATAGCATCAACAATACAATATAGGAATGGTATAAACTCAAGCTCAGGGCTTCCTAATGGGAATCCTTATAGTTTTGTCACTTCGCCCATAAAATCACCATCACACAACATAAACATGAAAAACAACAATCCACCCATTATTCACACTAGTTCAACATACTTGAAAAATTCTCAAAACATATCACCTAATGATCCAGTGATAAATCAAATTTTGCAAAATATGACATCATTACAACAAAAAATTTAAAAATTAAATAAAAATAAAACCAATAGGCCTTTAACATACCTTACATGTATCCCATTGTCATTTGCTATCCTAAAAACACCTATACCACAAAACATTGAAATATGCCTTGATTTAAAAATACAATGGTAAAAGAGATCCTAACAACCATGTTTAAGCTTTTGCTACCTTGTGTAGCGACTTCATTTTTGAAGATGTGCTCCTAGCAAAAAATTTTATGATATCATTGAAAGAAATGGCCTTGGATTGGTTTTTTTCATTTCCAAACAACTCAATTACCTCATTCTTACAACACATTAGTGTGTTTCTTAAACATTTTCAATTGAACATTGGTCCTCAAGTGATGTTAATAGATTTAGTTTATTGTAATTAAGAACCCAGAAAAAAGATAATACTTTATAGGATGATACCAATCGCTTTAGGGAAAAAACTCCTATTATCTTCCAAACACTAATATTCAAAGGGAATTTATAGGAAATTTGCAACCTAATAGTCAAGATAAAATATTGTTGATGAAATACCCATCCTTTACACACTTGTATACGACTCTGTGATTATTAGATATTGGTTAGTCAATATAAAGGAACACCTTCATCAAATCCTATTGGTCAATTTGAAGCCATGCCTCAACACTATTATCACTCATTTAAGAAGAAAAAACAAAACTTCATTAAGATAAACTCTCCTCAAACTACTAATAACATTGACACACAAGTCACTGCCACAAATACAAATCTATATCAATTTTGGCCAAGAGATAGGAAATTTTCATAATTATCTAGTTCTCTCCATGCAATAATGTTGCAATTTTTAAACAAGAAATTGATTCAACCCCCTCCAATTAGGCTTGTTGACACAACTAAACCTTTACCATTGAAATTTAATGCAAAATAATTTTATCAATACCATTGTACACCTAGACATGATATGAAACAATATGTTTCTTAAGCACCAAGTGCAAGACCTCATCGACTTTAATCAAATCTAGTTGGTTAGCATTAATGGCAAAGGAAATAAATTAGTCTCACCATCTAACCACCTAACTAAAACTTGCAAATATTTACAAACCCATTGCCAAGTAATTCATCAAACTTTGTACAACATAGTGATAATAATAAAGATGATAATAATATATCCAACATTGTAAACATAATAGAAGTTCAATCTCGAAAGGTCTAAATCACTTTGTTTCTTAACATTGCTTTCACACATATTGATGCATGGACATAAATGCACCTGATGGTCCTATTTATATTTGTAGTGTCATAAAATTGTACCCTATGGAAATTTCACACTTACGCATTTAGACCAGTCTCATTTATGGAAAAACCTATAAGTTGGAATTTCACGATTCTAACTTCATAAATGACAATGATGAAGCACGAGCAGCCTGAATTCCCAATCCATGTAAATTTTGGGACAACACCTATAGAACACGTAGACGTTTCCATGACATGCTAACATCCATGAACTTTCCAAGATTTGAATATGAATATTCTACATTCCTTACCTATGACATGCATTCTAGTGGCAAGGATGCATGTGTAACGGCTCCTCCCGCCCATGCAGCTTCACAAAACTATTTTTCACTCTCATTTTCACATGAAGTTCTTTTGGAATAACTTCTTGATCTCTCTCTTTCCCTTCTTTCTCTCTCATTCTCATGGTGAAGCTTTGCTGGATTTCTCTCTCAAGAAACAATTAAGACTCCTCTTGCATGCTAATCCATCACGTATATCAATCCAAGAGGGGAGCCACTGGCTATTGGAAATGCTTGCTTGTTATATTTTCTATTTTATCTCATATTTTTTATTCATGATAGGGGTTCTCCTCCTTGCGGGGTTTGTTTCTATCACACATCTTTTTATATTCATGATAGGGGTTCTCCTCCTTGCAGTGTTTGTTTCTATCACACGTCTTTTATATTTGTGATAAGGGTTCTCCTCCTTTGTGGGGTTTAATTCTATCAAACATCTTTTATTTCATGAATTTTATCTATCCCAATCCTATTTGGTTATTCATGGAGGTGGAAACACCAAAACAAGGGTCTGATTGAGGCAATCCACCTAATAGCTCGCAACATTTTTCTCATTTTGTTTGTGTGCAAATGAATAGGTTCAACAAGTTGGAAATTTTTGATTCTTGGTTCTTAATGTCTATTTTATCAGAGATGATAGTGTAGGGCGTAGACATCCCTACAATGCACTATCATTTGTGGTCAAGAGCTAATCCTCTTAAAGGTACAATCTCCATTTTTTGTGCTTTCCATTTCTGTATACCGAAGGTTTTAATTTATCCATTCACTCTTTTAACTAAGTGGTTTTTGTTATTCTTGTCATTTATAATTTAGTGTTTAGTTGATTAGATTGCATATATATTCTTTATTATTTATCCCCTCACCTGAGATTTGATCTTTGACGTAATGGAGGGTTATTTTTTCCTTAAGAACCCATCATCTTGAAGGTAGAAAATCCCATCCTTTACAATATCACCGGTAGAATTAATGATAAGCCCACAAGGGGAATACTCATTGATCTTGTGTGTGTAGAGAATGTGATCAATGAATAATTCTTATTTGTGCACAAAATTTACAAAGATAATTAAGAACAATCAAAAGCATGATTAAAAAATCATGATGGTTATATTCACCCTATGATAGGTTTGATAACTCTATCAATAAAAGTTGGACCTAAAAAATAGATGTTTCATTTACCATAGTTCTAATGTTAGACCAATTTCATGTGAAGTTAGGCTATCCATGGTTACACTCCATGAATGTGGTTCCATCAATTATTCACAAATGTATAAAACTCCCATTTGAAGAAGAAATACACATTGGTTATCATAGTTGGTTTAAACCTTTGGCCTCTCTTAGAAATTTTTCATTAGATTATTTTTGGACTCAACCCATTGAACCCGTTAAGCCTTGTGAGTATTTTTTATTCATGTCATATCAAAAGTTTAAAGCTAAACCTATAGCCATATTATCCCTTAGTATTATCCTTCATGAAGTTCCTTAATCTATAGTGACTTCAATGAATGTTTCTCCTACCCCACATGTAGTGAAGGGACCTAAGTCTAAATTGAGTATCCCCCCTCGTCAACCTGACATGTATGTTGTGGTTCCACCTCTGTCATCCTATAAAACACCAAGAGATGATTGTGTAATTAAATTTGTGCCTGCGAAGGAAAAACAAGTATTTAGACCTAAGAATATAGTGGTCTCCCAACCCATGGTAGTCCCTTCAGTTCCTCCTTTGAAGGAAGCAAAAAGATCATGTTGTGCATTTTACACACATGCCCTACAAAACGGGGACCCCCCTCTTTTTATTTTCACTTTTTCTCGTGTTGGCTTTGCCCGTGTCGGTTTGGTTTTTCTTTTTTCCTTTTTTTTGGCCTCTAGTCCGCTTTTCCTTCAAAATCTTAACACCCCTTGAAAATCCTAAAAAATTGACTAAGTGTCCCTTTGTGGGTTTTTCCTTGTGGAATTCCACTTGCAAGGTTCCACAAGGCGGATGTCGGGGTCTTCTACATTGTTTACGGGTTTTCTCTTGTGGGTCACCTCCTGTGGAATTCTACTTGCGTAATTTCACAATGGTGGTGCCATGGGTTCTAGCTTCCACATCGGTGTTTTTTGTAGTTGGCCAACCCCTATAATGTTGGTTTTCCCAGTCTCTTGGCCCACATGGTGTCGACTTCTGCATTTTTGTCTTCCATATTATCTCGACCCACACCCCTCTGACTTTTGACTCACAAGATTCCGCCTTTATGGTTTTTGAGTTGCTTGAGGAGAATTTTGCATTAATGGTATGGTTGCTTATAAATAGGGATGGGTTTTGACTCATTTTTTCACCTTATGTTATGAGAATTTGATGCTCCTAAAAATTTGTGTGATTGAAGTCGTTTGATTTCATTGCTGCCCATCGTGTTGTTGCATCCTCGATCACGGTCAAGGTATGATATTACTATTGCACCCTCACAATTTCTACCCTTATGATCATATTGATAGGCTCTGTTGTTAAATTTTTGGGTCTTCCCGTGGTTGTGAAGTGTTTTAAATGGTGAATTTTGGGTTTAAATGTTTGAACAATCTTGTTTTTATGATTACTCTTTGCCCCAGAGTTCACCTCACAAGATTCTATTCGAGCTTCACTAAAAAAATGGCTCGGCTCCAAGTGGCTTATGAACTGCCATCTTCCACAAGCCTTTGTGCCTTGTGGAAATCCCTCACAAATTTACCATTGTGGGAGGCCATCCCTATCTTGCCAAAATTATGGCATGAGTCCCACTGGCTTCCACAATGTTCCCTTCCACAGGCATCAAGATTAAAGGGTAAAATTCCTAAGTTTTTTAAAATTGAAACTTTGATAATTATTCAAAATCCTGAGAAACCTAAACCTTTAAGAGTCTTCTTTGTGAGAATTGGTTTATGGATGGTCATTTATGGAATGCCATCTCAACCATGCCAAAAATTATGGTGTGAACACCTCCGGCTTCAGCATAAATGACTTCCACATCACCCTTTCCCACGAATACAGATGGATGAAAATATTATGTTAGGAATTTACACCTTTAAGCATTCATTTCCAACATGCTCAAATAGGATGGACTCAAAATTTTCTAAGTGTTTAAACTTTGCGGGAATTGTTTTACAGAAAACCCATTGTGGGTTTCCATCTGCGATTTTCCACTCCATCGGTACCGGTTTGCTTGGCACTCGCATTTCTCTAGATCATAAACTCTTAGAACCCACATCCCTTCAGGCCACATCACCATGGATTTTGCATGCCTTCAAACCATAAACCTTCAAAACCAACAAAATGTCAAAATTTCTCTCAAATTTCCAAATTTAATGATTTTTCTCTAACATTGGATGTTCTTATGATGATGTTGATCCTGATGATGTATCTCTTGATTAGACTAACCACATATTTTCACTTGATAAAAATAAATATTTATGCACTATTCATGTAGGTTATATGGAAAAAGGTGAGAAATTAGAAAGGTCGAGAAAGTAGAAAATTCAACCAAGATGAAGTACGAGTTTCACGGCGTTGAGATCACATCAAAGATCTTGTACAAAATGGAAAAAATCCTTGATACTGAAATCATACATGTGAACATCGATGAGTTCTGAGAGTACGCCCTCATCAATCCAAAAAATGATATGGCAAGAAGAATCAAGAAAAGCAGCATTGCACAAGTAGCTAGTTTCCCACCATCCTTGATTAGCCCTGAACTCATCGATGGATGTTGAGTGTTCTATCATAAATATACTCCAAGGATAGTAACATCTAAGGGACAAGTGGTGGCCGATCTCTCACCTCCATCTATTGAAAGATTCTTTGGGATTCCTTCTTTTGTGAAGATGGAGGTAGTATCAAAAAAGTATGTTCTCAACGAGTGGAAAACCAATTCCACAAGTTGCCTCTAGGTGATTAACAAGAAATATATGCACACTCCTTAGCCTAGCACCCAAAAACTCCCAAAGAAGTTGTATAGAAGTGTTTTTATGGAAGAGGTCAATGGTTTGGTAACATTGCTAAGTAGAGTTGCAGGACTTCCCATTTCCAATGTGTTTGAGGAATGGATGTACTTCTTTATGGAGGAAATACTCAAAGGATAAATCCAATTCAATTGGGAAAAATGATTAGTGATACCATTCATACTTAATATGTGTCGCTCAAAAAGAAGACCGAATTCTACATGACCTCATATATTGTCTACCTACTAGCAATCAACTTTCCTTACAGGGTCTTGACATGTAAAGGGAATTTGGGGACAAGCCCCAATGATAACATTGTTTATGAATGTTACCCCCAACTGTAGTACATGAACTACAAGCAAAACTACAAGAGGGTAAATGGAATTTTTATCATATATATTATCATATCTTTGGTAGGAGATTTCAGGAATAGAATTTCGTACTCCACTAAAGTGATGGTAAATAATTTTGGTTATTGGTTTATCCAATTCATGAAGTTCACCTATTTCAAGATTGAAGGGTTTTCTGGTACTCCATATAGGCTTCACAAGTACCCCACAGATAAAATGGTGATGCTGGAATTGACAAGACAACTATGCACTTCGCACCAATTAATGCAGTCAAAGCAAAGAGTTGGGGTGCCATATCCCATGACTCTAGGAAGAGCTCTATATGCATGTCCATTAGCCATATTTGCTAAAATATTTGACAAATAAATTTAGGAACTTGGTCTACTCTTCCACACTACACATGGAAGTGTAGATCCCCTAGGAAAACTAAAAAAGAAGGTCGAGAGACAACGTGCCCATTGGTGGCATGTAGAAGAATTTTGGGAGAATTGTGAAGATGGCCATGAATTCAAGAAGATGATGTCCTTGGGCTTCATAAGGACTTTGGACCTATACACCGTCCCTGACCAACTAAAAGAGGATGATAATAAATTGGATAAAGAATCCCACAACAAGGTAGCCAAGCTCCCTCTTCCATTGGTTGATTGGATTGAGGAAGAGGAGATAGATATCAACATGGTCACACACCCAATGTTGCAAGGAATGAAGAAGTGGATTGATGCCTAGATCGCTCATTTGGAAAAACAAGGGGTAGAGATCACTATGGTAAATGGGGGCATGAAAGGGCACAAGGAAGTGATGATGGTGAAAATATTGAAGATGAAGGACAACAAGGAGGTGCTCCCAACGTGAGTTCATCAAGAAAGAGTGTTATGTCTCCTCCTACTACTCGATCTCGAAAGAGAAAGAACATACAGGAGAGGCAGCAACAGAGAATCCTCATGTTTACAATAGGAAGGTTATTGAAGGATGAAAGACTATATCCAAGACGAAAAATAAGGGTGGTAATTTTGTAATGGAAACTATTAAGGAGGAGCCGTCACCATTGGTGGAAGAATCTCAAGTTCAATCTCCCACTCACCCATCATCACCATCTTGATCCACCACACTGCTTCCCTCTGCTTCCGCTCCACTCCCACCAACCATATCTTCTTCATTTGCTATGGACATCTTTTTCCACCTTCCATCCACTACTCCGATCACTTTCATGATCTTGGTCAAGTCTTCTTCTTCCACCTCATCATTCCCTTCTTCCTCCTCACTTCCACCTCCTCAACCCACCTTCTCTAAACTTCTGCCTACTTTCCCTTCCATCCCACCTTTTTCTACCACTCTACTCGAACTTTTGTTGCATATTTGAAGAACATGCCAAAGGGTTTGTTAGATGCCTTGTTATCTCCAAATAATAGGCTTCTTATGGCTTATATTGTCGCTACCCTTTCCACTGCTCCTTCTCCTCCTATTCTGGAACCACTAAAAATGGAGAGTGTTGAAAAAATATGGGAAGATATGTAACAATAGGAGAGGGAAAATCTCAAAGATGCAATCGACATGGGTGAAGACTCTGCAACATCTGAACACGAAGAACACATTGAAGAGCTAGGTGAGGGCTTTAAGGTTGTAGAACCTAAGGGGGATGGGACTGACATTGATGATGAAGAGAAGACTCCAAGAGTAGAGAAAATATAAGTTCATGAAGAATGACAACATGAAGAGGAAGAGGTCCCAAGGGACGATAGAACACAAGAGGTGCATCAAGAAGAAGAAGAAGAAGAGGGAAAGAAGGAAAATGAACAAGATATTGATTCTAATCAACACAAAAGGATATTAGAAGAGAAAACTGAAAATATGTTTGACGAGGAGCATGGTGACAAAATAGAAATGCAGCAAGAAGAGCTACAGATGCATGAGATTACTACCACATCTTCGACAAAGGAAAAATATACTCCTTAGCTGGGACGACAACTAAAGGACAAATCTCTTATGGCGTGTGATCCTAAGGCTCACTTTGAAGCTATCATGGCCCATGCAAGCCAACAACCCAAGGAAAGAAAGTCAAGATCTGATCACATATCACCAAGGATACCTTGGAGTCCCGCATGGTTCACATTGCCACCTCAACAATGGACAAATATGCCACAAATATATTACCTTCTGAATATAAGGTGACCTCCATATACATCGATACAACTAGAAAAATGTAAGAGATAGATAAATTCCAGGGGCCAATGATGACCATTTTGAACAGAATAGATAAATACCAAGCCACAAAGGAGTTAAAGGAACAGGTGGTGTAATTGACCACCTTTATCCAACAATTAGTCACTCCTAGAAAAGATATTCCTACAAAGTTGTCTACTCCCACAATCCTGTCAAAGGAGGAGGTTAACAAGGTGGAGAGAATGAATAATTGGAAAAAGGTCATCGTGGATTGGGTTGATTGTGTCACAAATACAAAGGAACAATTGGCTGATGTGGGAGTTGAGATGCATAACAACTTCTTAATTTTGAAATAAGAGGTTGACAAGGAAATTGAGGACCGCCCAACTTTTCTAAAGTACTATGAAATTACTTTTCTGTTGTAGGTTACTAGAATTTTATCTACAAAAGTTTTGGAGAGAGCATATTTTGACGAAGGAGGACATAAAAAAACCATAATTTTGGGCATATGTGATTGATTTTCATAAGGAAATAATTTCTAAAGTTTTTCCAGAATTGTAGATAATTGCTGACAAAATCAATGATTTGTTGTCTGAGTGTGATCCATTTTTGGAGCTCATGGCTGGAGCTGTAATTTCTGCAAAGAGGTTGGATAGTGCGGTTGTTGAGCAAGCCTAGAAATCAAGGATTTGAAAGGGACCTATGGATAGCCTGGATGGAGACTTTCTAGATATGGCTGCTAGAGCATTTTCAAAGTCAAAAGAGTTGATTAGGCAGAGGAAAGCATGTATGAACCTGCATAAATGGTTGTTGAAGGAGTACAAGCTAATCATTTTCAAGATCAATAGAGCTCAATTGCCACCTCATCAACAAGTTGTGACAACATTGGTTAATTTTGTTAAGTATGCTATAAAAGAGAAAGAAGCTGGAAATAATATAATTGAAGACAAATATCTATAATTTCTAGCTACAAGACAAAATTAGTTACATCAAAGTGCATGCACCCAATCTTGGGGGATTTTGTAGAATATTTCTTAATATAAAATATAGTATATTTTACATTCTCCTAGGTTCACATGTGACTCTATTTTTATATTGGGGACAATTGTAAATATATTTAATGCACCCCAAACCCTAAGGGGATATTAAATATGGGTCATTAGTCTTGAGATAATCTCCACCATTGATTTTGTTGAACCCTTCTATAAAAATTAGCCTCCTCTCATTTGAAAGGGGTTGAAAAGAATTTTTGTAATGAACATTCTGGAGTAATACAAGTGAAGGCATTTAAGTGTTGGTGATTTCCTTGTGTTATTTGAATGTATGCATGATCCTATCTTCCAACTTTATTTCAGCATTATTATTTTATGTTCATTTTTTATAATGGCAAAGTGTTAGGATGTAATGTCCCAAATGAAATATTTTTTTGAAATAACTTAAATTTGTAGCAAGGTACAACAAGTGAAATTTAATTTTCATTCAAATACCCACATGAACTGGTTCTCAAATAAACTAAAGTTCCCTCAAATAATTAACAAGAAATCTCACAAACTATGCACCTAAATTGGAGATTTGACTGTCAAATCAATTTGAAACTTCACCGAAATTAACATGAAAATAAATAACATGAAGATAAATATTATTTGTGGAAAATTCATTGCATCAAGGCTAATATAATCAACCAAAAACTTCTGATACAAATAATCCCCAAAATGATGAGCAAATTTGAAGCTTGAAATGCACTGCAAGCTCACAAACTTCAGGATAAACCCACCAAACTTTAGGCCAACTTATTTATTGAAAAAATAATAAGTTTACATAGAAAAAATAAGTACAACCATGGCCTTATTACTGGAAATGAACTCTTACAACTTATATTTCATGAAAATCCAAAATACTCCAAACAAGGTGCTAGCAGACACTATAGAACTACACTATCAGAAACCAAACTTCACCAAAGGCACCAAAACTAAAATATGAATGAAATAACAAGTCTAAAATGATTAACAATAGAAAAATACAACCAAAAATACTATTGATACCAAAAATAACAAACTGAAATTAAATTTGAAACTATTCACCCCAAAACTCCTATAAATCTCCTACAATCTACCAGGAAAACACTACAAATGGGAAGCCTTCAGCACAATGGAAATCTCTGTGTGAAATTGCACTAATTGACCCTTAGAACCACTACCTTGAGCTTTTTTCCTCCATGGTTTGTCATCCTTGAAGAACTATCTTCATAAGTTTACCAACCTTGAAGAGAAAGCAACAACTTTTGAGGAAAAATAACCAAGTGAATGATGCAAGAATGAATCCAAATTCATGTTTTATTGGAAAATATTCAATTTCCAAGTTGGGAGACCAAAAATCATGATCAAGGGAAGAGAATAATATTGCATGCAAAGATGTAACTCCCAATGCCAAGTGTAAATAAAAAATCAAGTCCACCCAAGGGAAATAATAAAATATTTCTATTTCTTACACCACTTCATAAGCCAATAAAAATCCATTTTTCCTTTTTCCAAAAAGCCATGCCCAATCTGGATCAATTAAATATTTCATAAAAATTTGATATTTAACCTCCCAAATTATCATAATTAATTCACTTTGAGAAACCAACTTTCTCGGTTTCGTTGTAGGACCTGATTTGTTATTTATGGAAACCCGACCTACTAAAAATAGTAATTTTCTATTTTTAGAAAATTCAAAAAAAGGGACATTACATAGGATATTTTGATGAACTTTCTACTCATACCTTTTGTAATTTGCTAATTGTAAATTTCTTTGCAAGGTTACTTTGAGATGATTTAATGCACTTAAGTTCAACTCTGTATGTTTATGCATTTATTTATGGATGTTATAGTCTGAAAATTTGAAGGTTACCTCTGAATATTGCACATGTTTTGCAGCATTGTAGGTTTACTCTTAGTTAAGTAGAGCTAATTTTTAGGGAGTTTATCTATCTAAAGCATATGCCATTTTTGTAGTCGTCCTTAGTTTTTTAGAATTAGGATTTCTCTTGAACCCTTGGCCTTTTACAATTTCTTTATAAATCTATGTTAGCATAGGATCAAAGCATCACTCAAGTTGTTATATTTGATGATAGAAGGTTGTTTTCAAGTTGTTCTAAAATTACAACAAGGGTTTTAACCCATCTTCAGACTTATTAAACCCTCATTACAATCCCATAGGCTTCAAGTCTTTGAAAACCATAAATGCCCCTTGTGATACCAACAAATCACATCAACTATTGAGTTGTTTTTGCATTGTCAAGACTTGAAATCCAAAACCTTGGGGTCATTTTTTGAAGTTTTCCTGAAGAAAGTCACCTTTCAAGAGAGATATAACACTTGTGTTTTATCTATGTTGTGTAGTGCAAAAACACTCATAAATAGAATTAGCACTAGGAGGGCTGCTTGAACAACTTAGTCGAAGCGTATAGGATCAAAGCATCACTTAAGGTGTTAAATTTGATGATAAAAGGTTGTTTTCAAATTACTATTCTAAATTTACAGCTAGGGTTTTAACCAGTCTTTAGACTTATTGAACCCCCGTTGTAGTCCCATAGGCTTCCAATATTTGTAAACCTTAAATGCCCCTTGTGATTCCAACAAATCATATCAGTTGTTGAGTTATTTTTGCATCGTCAAGACCTGACATCCAGAACCTTGGGGTCATTTTTTGAATATTTTATGTAGAAAGTCACCTTTCAAGAGAGATAGAACACTTTTGTTTTATCTATTTTGTGCAGTGCAAAAATACTCATCAATAGATCGATGTTTTAAAACACCTCCATTACCCCTTCACAAGCCAAAATGAAGACATCATGTTATTGCTTGTCAACTTGTTGAAAAATGTGAAACCTTACCTAATGACCATCCATCCATCCAATCCAATTCTAATGAATTACCTCCCATCCATTCATCCTCTTCATCATCTGAGTTCACTCTACCACCCTCACGAAACCATGAAATTGAACCTTACTTATCCCAGCCTAAGGAAATAATGAAAGAAGCAAACATGGATGGTGCTTGCAATAATGTTGATAGTACCAATATAAAACTTATTGTGATACATTTGGATAGTGAAGAAGAAGATAAACAAGAAGAAAAAAAGATCATAATGAATTATCTCTTATATTTTCTAAATCGATGAATGAAAATGGGCGAAGCCATAATGATCCTCTCGATGAGAGTGACTCACCGTGTATTGAACCCGGTGCTTCTCATTTTATGGAACTTGTTGTAGTCCCTTTAGTGTATTTTTTCCTTCCATTTATGATTAGATCAAGATTAGGATGTAGATGATTTTCTTTAGGTCAACTCCCATGTGCAGTACCTTTGTGTGTGTTTTTATGTGTTTTCTTACATGTGATGTGATCTCCCGTGACGTTTTTATTGGCATGTTTTTATGTTTTTTAGTTTTCTTTGGATGACCCTTATTTTCTCATTGACACAAGGATACAAAGAAAATGAATTTGTTGTGACATTCACATTTATATCTTGAACATTGTTGTCTTGTGTTTCCTTTTTGGAATGATGAAAAGTGTTGAGACATTTAGGTCTCTTCCATGTTGACACTGTATACATGGAAAATTGACTTAACCCTTATCACACGTCCTAAATGACATTTTCGCATCATCGACATAATTATCATCAAATATCACTACATTTCACATCAAAAGCATTAGAAACCCTAATTTTTGCTATTAATTGAATAATACTACATTATTTAATTAATTCACTTTTTCATCATTTCTGACCAATTAAATAAATTTCATTTATTTAATAAAGTCTTAATCTAACTTCATTCCTCCTGATTAATTAAATAACATCAATTATTTAATTATGTCACTAATTCACTTTATTCCCCTAAGTTAATTAAATTATTAAAACACAATAGTATAATTAAATCACTTTCCCTCCAAATTTGAATAATCAAATTTAATTATTCAAAAAATCATCAAAAATTAAAAAAACAAATGCAACTTTGTTTGCAAAAGTCAAAATTGATTTTCATAGTCAACCCCAAAAAGAATTAATTAATTAAATCAAATAATTAATTATCCTCAACCACTTTTGTGATTGAGCAAATTACGAACAAGCAATTGCTCAATCTATTTCCTAATAGATCAATCTATTTCTTCAATCACACCAATTATGTATCATTTTGACCAAATTATGCCCATCTAAATCCTCTCAACATCTTTTGACTATTGATCAAGATATTCTACTACACGATCTCAAGCATTCATTCGAAAACACAAAATCTATATAACAACCATCTTCTTCCTAAAAAATGATCAAAGAATCAAATACATTTTATGCAACGAAGTGATGCCAAGATCGTAATAATTTTTTTTGACAAAGCTTCACACATATCTTCAATCAACATATGCACATTATTCAAGCCTTCGCACGCACAATGCAGGCTTTGCATTGATACGAACAACCCAACATCTTCAGAAACACACTCCGACATAGGATGGTAACGATATTTTTATTTTGACTTCATTTTTATTGCTTTTTGTCAATTTCATTCTTGAATTCTTGATTTTATAGTTACATTTCGTGAGTAATGCATATAGATCTTGATTCTTGTTTTGAATTAGATTAGGTTTGATTCATTGCATTTATCTTATTTGACACCATTGATTTCCCCCTTACACATTTTATCATGCCCGGTGGGACCATAGTGATGAGATAAAAATAACCTCATCATAATAATACCAGAAAGACCTATTTCATATATGCAAATCCCTATCCTCTGCCAATTAATTAAATTTTAGGAAAAATAATTCTTTAACTTTTAGTGAGAAATTGTATAAACTTTATTTCTTTTGTTTTCTTGAAGTATTTTGCCAATACATATTTAATGGGTTATTTTAAGTGTTTTGTAGATAATAATTGGTCATCAAGTTGTAGATTAGAAGCATTCAACTAGCACGTGCTCTAGAATAGGTTGAAGATGTACGCTGGAAATATGCTTCATAACTTTAGGGTGATGGACCGAAGATAGAGTTACTCTTTAACATTTTTATTTCTATTATGCTTTTAGTCAAAAAATTTATGGCTCGACTCGAGCCTCTTAAATACTGTTGTAATGGGTTTTAAAAACATACGAGTTATTCGTAGATCTATTTTAGATATTTTCAATGGTTATCCATACCATCTGAAATATAGGATGTAGTTAGAGTTTTTCTATAAAACACATGATCTCCAGAAGTAAAACATACAGTGAAAAATTAATGTTATACTGTCAAAATGTTTTCAAAGTTTATGAATAAAGAGATTGTTATCTAAAATTTCTAAGTTATGAGATATGGATGATAATTATGGTTGATAGAAGCATTTCTAAAATAACTATGGATGTGAGCTAAGAACGAACATGATAACCCACAAGCTGGCCACTCAAAGGGAGATAACTTAAGTAGATAAGTCTTTTCTGTTATTATATTGTTGTCATGTAGAGAATTATTGAATTTACTGTTTTGAAATCTAAGTTCTGAAGTATTTGTTGTCTTTTACTTCTGTAGTTTCTTATTGTTAACTGTTAGAATCTTTATTGTTAAAGAAGATGTTTTATGGGTTGTTATAAGTTTTTTTGTTTTTATAGTTTATCAGCTTCTTAGTTTAATTGTTTTTGTACTTTTAATTATGTTATCATGCTTTCTAAATTAGTTTCTTATGTTTTACAGTTTAAACATTTCCTGTTTTCTTAGGATAAATTGCTTTATATTTTTATAGTTAGATGGCTTGAAGTTAGAATTAATATTAAGTTGTTCCCAAAAGTTAGAAAATCTAAGGGAGATACTCCAGACTTCTTCTATTGCAAATTTCCTTGAACACTACCCGGTCGACAAATTGAATTTTATATTCTAAAGTAATGGGACCTAACGATAGCCTATCACTTTTTGGTGCCGTTGTCGGGGACCCTTTATCTTCTTTTGCTTAAGTGTTAATAGAAGATGCCTTGAATACCTCTTTTAGGCCAAAAATACCATCTTTGGCTTCCTTTTTTGCATGGTCAGGAAAAGAGGCCCTCACAGACGATTTATACCAAAGACCCCCCCAAAATACGTTCCAATCATACATAGGGAGGGCCAAGGCTCAAAAGACCACATTGTTGACGAACTACTTGAGCCTAATCCACCAAAGGCTTTCCATTATTTTCCTGAAGATCATCCTGTAGCACAACCTGTTGTCGAGGAAATTATTCTAGAAGAGCATATCCCTCTGAACATCATGGGAGATCAGAGGGTTGAAGCTAATTGTAATGATGCCAACTGTAATAATAATGATCCCCCACTACCTCAAACGTTCACTTATCCTATTGCTCTGGATGCATATGATGATACAACGATGAAAAAAAATTCTCCAACTTTCCTTCCAACCTTCTGTGGTTTATCCTCGGAAGACCCAGACCAATTTCTTTTAGAATTTAAGGTCCTTTTTCAAACCTACGACTATAAAAATGATAACCAAAAATTGAAGTTGTTTCCTTCTACTTTGAAGGATTTGGCCATGCGTTGGTTTATGGGACTACTGACTGGAAGTATTACATCTTGGGAGGAAATGGAGACTGTGTTCTTGAATAAATATAAGAGTTATTGTAGGGTGAGTGATCGTAAGGAAGAGTTGTTTAAACTTAGGAAAAATGAGGATGAGATTTTAGAGGACTATTTGGATAGGTTTCTTTTTTTATCTAAACGTTGTGGAGAAATAGCTATTAGTATTGAGATTCTCAAGACTATATTTATTAAGGGACTCAATGATGATGCAAGAAGAAGTCTTGATTTGATGGGAAAAGGTGGCGTGTCTCAGTTGGCCCTTGAAGACATATGTGATTTGTGTCGTAATTTCTCACGTACTCGAGGAGGAATCTGGAAAACAAATATTTTTAGAGGGAATAACGAGATAGGTAAGCTCCGAGAAGAAATAGAAAATCTTAAGATGAACATACTTGTTCAATTGAACACTATGTTGGATGGTATACAAGCAAAGACATGTAACCCAAAGACTTTGTCAATCTATTGTCCTAAGTGTCAGAACAAACATCTTTTATGTGAGTGTCCTTTAGACAAGGTTAATGTTTGTCAACTCTGTGAGAAAAACCACCCTACCAATCAATGTGAGCTTCTTACTGATCTTAAGAATACTAAGAAAAAAATTGCTCAGGTTGAAGAAATAAATGTGCTAAACCAACGCCAAGGAGGTAATTTCTCTTATGGGCAAAATTTCAATCCTGCATGGAGACCGCAAAACAATTGGGTTAGTAATCAATGGACTCCATCTTGGAATCAGCCCTACCCTCCACAACCTAATTGGGGAACTCCTTATTGGGGACCTCCTGAATGGGCAAGCCAATCATGGGGAACGCAACAGTGGCCAAACCAATCACAACCACAATGGTACCCATAACATACGGCTCCCCAATGGAATCAAGGACAGAATCAATTTTATACTAGTCTTAGGAGGAATCAACAACATAATTTGTTACCACCACCTCAGAATATTCCTTAGACTGAGCAAATAAATCAACCTCAACTTCTAGCACAACCACTTCCCAATCCTACGAACAATCGACAAAATACTCCGGTATATACTACTTAACAAGATAATGTCACAGGACTTAATGCAATTCATTGTGGAAATGTTCAGTCACGTTTCGGTAGGACACTACAATCGCCCACCATTGAGGAAGTAGTGGACAAACCTATTCCTCAAAATTTTGAGAAGGATACTCCATCTAACTCTACCATACCCATGAATATTACTGAGCCTCCTTCAATAGTAGGAGCTGTTGACTTACCTCGGGAGGAGGAAGGCAGCCTTTGCCTGAACTTAGTAAGGATACCCCTCCAAAGGAGAAAATTCAAGCACCATTTCCAGAGCGT
This sequence comes from Sequoia sempervirens, assembly GCA_007258455.2. NCBI lineage: Eukaryota > Viridiplantae > Streptophyta > Pinopsida > Cupressales > Cupressaceae > Sequoia > Sequoia sempervirens. The sequence continues at coordinate 421,729,887 of VDFB02000017.1, forward strand.
CTGAAATCATAAATTCTGAAAGATACTCCGAAAATGACATTGGCCTCTAAAATTGCATTAATTCAGGAAATCAAACAATTGCAAATAGAGGTTCCTTTGCTGCAAGCAATAAAGGAAATTATTGAGTTAAATCAATTGATCAAACAATTGTGTATTAAAACTCTGGGAAGGAAACCAAAGAAAATAAACACTGTGCACATCGATGGCTATTTAGCTTACTTTTTGTCTAGAAGGATTGTTGCTCCATAATATGATGATCTTGGGAGTCCACTGATAACTGTTACAATTAATGAGGTAGCAATACCTAATGCATTGGTGGATTTGGGAGCAGCTATTAATGTAATGACTGTGGATGTGATGGAAAAATTAAGTCTTACTGATTTAAGTCCCACAACTATAGTCTTACAGATGGAAAATCAGTCTATAGCCATTCCAAAAGGTGTTATTAAAAATGTTCTTGTCAAAGTTGATGGATGGGAATATACAGTTGACTTTCAAATAATCCAATTGCTTACACCCAAAGATAGTTATCCAATAATTCTAGGAAGACCATGGTTGGCTATTGTCGAGGCTAAAATCGATTGTCGAGAAGGAGGAATGACCATTTCACATGGTCCAAATAGTAAACGTTTATTCTTATATCCTCTTGCTAAACCCACCGAATATAATAAATTTTGGGTTGATGAACCAAAAGAATCTAGTGGGCAAGATAGTTTGGCCTCCTTGGCCATGGTAGTGATTAAACAACATGGAGAGGAATTAGAGGATGAGTTAGTAAATGAAGTTGCATACCTTGCTATAGGCTCGAGTGAAGAGGTAATGGAGGATGTACCAAAAAATTTGGGACAACCAATTGATATAAGTGGGATGGAACAAAATTATGCTACCATGGGAATGCCTTGTCCTTTGGCCAATATGTTTCCCAGAACAAGCTATTTCTTTGACGATATTACAAGATTTCACCGACTTATACCTCATAGTTGTCCTCTCAACACCTTGTTACGACTGATACATACTGTCGCTTCGGCCTATCTAGGAACAAAAACAATTATGCTGCTACCGAGAAAAACTTTGAATGTCAATAGTTGGTTGACAGAAATACAAGAGGATAAATTATTGAATGTGTTGGTAAGAAGGTCTAAAGCTTTTGCTGGGGACTATACAGACATGAGGGGAATTCACCCGAGTATTTGTACACATCACATTTATACTGATCCTAATTTGAGACCTTAATGTTAGCCACATAGGAGACTCAATCCTACATTAAAGGATCTTGTTAAAATTGAGATTGAGAAACTCCTCCGTCCAGGATTTATTTATCCTATCTTTGATGGTAAGTGGGTGTCACCTATGGTAGTTGTACCAAAGAAAATTGGGAAGTGGAGAATTTGTGTAGATTATAGAGAACTCAATAAAGCCACTTTTTGAGATTATTTTCCCTTACCATTTGTTGACCAGGTTTTGGACAACTTGGCTGGGAGGAAATATTTCTCCTTTTTAGATGGATTTAGTGGTTACAACAAAATTCAGGTAGCACCAAAAGACCAAGATAAGGCAACGTTTAGTTGTCCTTGGGGAACATTTACATACTGAGTTCTTCCTTTTGGACTTTGTAACGCTCCAACTACTTTTTAGAGGACCATTTTGGCTATATTCACAGCACTTGCCAATGATTGTGTAGAGGTTTATATGGATGATTTCACAGTATATGGGTCAACCTATGATGAAGCTCATCAAAACCTGGATAGGGTTTTAGAGGTTTGTGAGGAAAATCAACTATCCCTTAGCCACGAAAAGTGTTTAATAATGGTGGAACAAGGAATAGTCTTAGGTCATCATATTTCCATAGAAGGAATAAAGGTTGATTCCAAAAAAAATGAAGTCATTCAACAATTGACTGTTCCTCAAATGCAAATAGATGTTCAAATTTTTCTTGGACATGCTGGATATTATAGAAGGTTCATAGACAACTTCAGTAAGATAGCAGCCCCTATGTTTTCTCTTCTCCAAAAATATGTGGAGTTTAATTGGACATTTGAGTGTCAACAATCATTTGAAACGATAAAGGAGAAGCTTGTCTCTGCTCCTGTATTGCATGGACCAAATTGGAGTCTTCCCTTTCACATTTATGTTGATGCTTCAGATGATGCAATTGGTGCAGTATTAGGGAAAGAAGATGAGGATGGGGGTAAATATGCTATATATTTCATTAGTAAAAACCTGACATCTGCTGAGAGAAACTACACGACAACAGAAAAAGAATTCTTGGTTGTGGTTCATGCCATTAAAAAGTTTCATCATTATATTACAGGATATAAAGTTACAGTTTATACAGATCACTCAGCTGTAAAATATTTAATGAATAAGCATGTAGTTAATGGTCAAATAATGAGATGGTTACTACTCCTTTAGGAGTTCAATGTGACAATACTTGAGTAGCTAGGGAGATTTAACGAGATGGTAGACTTTTTGTCTCAAATCAAACAAGAAGAGGGTGACCGAGCACCTATACAAGATGAGTTTCCAAATGAAAATCTATTTTCCATCTCTACAAAGACTCCTTGGTTTGTTGATATTTCCAACTATTTAGCTACCTCTGAAGTACCTCCTGGGTTTACATCAAAACAAAGGAAGTGACTTATTTGAGAGAGTGCACCATTTAAATGGATTAATGGGATTTTATTCTATTGTGGACCTGATATGGTTTTGAGAAGATGTGTCAGGGCTAATGAAACTTACAGTATTCTAAGGGCTTGTCATGATGATCCTTATGGGGGGCATTACTCTACAAAAAGAACTTCTCATAAAATTTTAGGTGTTGGATATTATTGGCCTTCAATGCATAAAGACGTTAAAAACTATGTTCGTCGTTGTGATGAATGTCAAAGAGTGGGAAGACGAATTGCTTCTACAAAAATTCCTTTGCAGCCTCAGGTAACCTTGGAACCATTCGAAAAATGGGAGTTAGATTTTATCGGCCCCATAGATCCTTCCTCTCAAGGGAAAAAATACATATTAGTTTGTACCGATTATCTGACGAAATGGGTAGAAGTTCAAGCTTTACGAGTTTCTAGAGAAGAGCGAGTTGTTGATTTTCTCTATAATAATTTTTTTTCTTAGATTTGGAGCCCCCCGAACTATTGTTACAGATCAGGGACCCCAATTTATGTCTAAAGTTATCCTAGCATTTACAGACCATTTTTAGGTGATTCAAAAGAAGTCATCCCCTTATCACCCTCAAGTAAATGGTCAAGTAGAGGTGACTAATAGGGAGTTAGAAAATATATTGACAAAAACGGTCTCTTCAGGAAGAAGAAATTGGGCCAGGAAATTGCATGAAGCTGTTTGGGCGTACAATACAATATGGAAATCCACAACTGGATTCAACCCCTATGAGCTTGTTTTTGGGAAGAAACCTCTTCTCCCCATTCAGTTTGAACTCCAAACCCTACGTACAACTATAGAGTTGGGTCTAAATTTGAAACGAGCTCAAATAGAACGAGTTTTATAGTTAAGTGAGTTGGATGAGCTTTGTTTAGATGTTGTCCATCAAACTGAACTAGTTCAACATCAACGGAAATTTTGGCATGACAAATATATTAAAGAGAGAGAGTTCCATAAAGGTGACTTGGCCTTGCTATTCAATTCAAGATATAAAGACCATAAAGGAAAACTCAGGACTCATTGGCTAGGGCCATATGAAATTTTTGAAGTCTTCTCGAACAACACAATTCAGCTAAAACCCATTGACAGTGATTCACGAACCCTCTTAGTTAACGGTCATCACCTACATATCTACCATAAACCTATTAATAAAGAAGAATTTACAAAATTGGTAGAAATGCAGGGAGAGATCCAATGCATTGACCCTACCAAGGCAGAGTCTACTTGATTGTTATCTAAATAAATAAATAAATAAATAAATTAAAAAAAAAAAAAAAAAAATGATGATGAAAAGTTGTAATAAGAAGACGTATACCAATTTTTTTTCAAAGCATTTTTCATTAACTTTCATTTCAGACTTAACACGTGTTTTCATTTTGCAGGACTTCTCATGAAGGAATAACAACTTCTAGAGCACCTTTCCAAGATGCTCTGGAACTTGATGGTCCAGCTGTCTAGTGCTCCGGAACCTGACAGTCTGAACGCACGATGCTCTGAAACCTGCTCTTCAACCCACCATGTTAGAAGGATGTTCCTGTAGAATGATATAAGCTCCTAAAGTTTGAGTTAATTCATGTTCGTCATTCTTCTTTCTCGTTTGGTTGTGGTTCATGCCATTAAAAATTTCTGCCATTATATTACAAGATATAGAGTTACAGTTTATATAGATCACTCAACTGTAAAATATTTAATGAATAAACCTGTAATTAATGGTTGAATAATGAGATGGTTACTACTCCTTCAGGAGTTCAATGTGACAATACTTGACAAGCCAGGGAGATTTAACGAGGTGGCAGACTTTTTGTCTCGAATCAAACAAGAAGAGGGTGACTGAGCACCTATACAAGATGAGTTTCTAGATGAAAATTTGTTTTCTATCTCTACAAAGACTCCTTGGTTTGCTGATAATTCCAACTATTTAGCTACCTCTGAAGTACCTCCTGGGTTTACATCAAAACAAAGGAAGTGACTTATTCGAGAGAGTGCACCATTTAAATGGATTAATGGGATTTTATTCCGTTGTGGACCTGATATGGTTTTGAGAAGATGTCTCAAGGCTAATGAAACTTACAGTATTCTAAGGGCCTGTCACGATGATCCTTATGGGGGCCATTACTCTGCAAAAAGAACTTCTCATAAAATTTTAGGTGCTAGTTATTATTGGCCTTCAATGCATAAAGACATTAAAAACTATGTTCGTCGTTGTGATGAATGTCAAAGAGTGGGAAGACCAATTACTTCTACATAAATGCCTTTGCAGCCTCAGGTAACCTTGGAACCATTCAAAAAATGGGGGTTAGATTTTATCGGCCCCATAGATCCTTCCTCTCAAGGGAAAGAATACATATTAGTTTGTAATGATTATCTGACGAAATGGGCAGAAGTTCAAGCTTTACGAGTTGCCAGAGAAGAGAAAGTTGTTGATTTTCTCTATAATAAATTTTTTCTTAGATTTGGAGCCCCCCAAACTATTGTTATAGATCAGGGACCCCAATTTATGTCCAAAGTTCTCTTGGCATTTATGAACCATTTTTCAGGTGAGTCATAAGAAGTCATCCCCTTATCACCCTCAAGCAAATGGTCAAGTAGAGGTGACTAATAGGGAGTTAGAAAATATATTGACAAAAATAGTCTCTTCAGGAAAAAGAGATTGGGCCAAGAAATTGCTTGAATCTGTTTGGGCGTATAATACAACATGGAAATCCACAACTGGATTCAACCCCTATGAGCTTTTTTTTGGGTAGAAACCTCTTCTCCCCATTTAGTTTGAACTCCAAACCCTACATACAACTATGGAGTTGGGTCTAAATTTGAAACAAGCTCAAATAGAATGAGTTTTACAGTTAAGTGAGTTGGATGAGCTTCGTTTAGATGTTGTCCATCAAATTGAACTAGTTCAACATCAATGAGAAGTTTGGCATGAAAAATATATTAAAGAGAGAGAGTTCCATAATGGTGACTTGGCCTTGCTATTCGATTCAAGATATAAAGACCATAAAGGAAAACTCAGGACTCATTGGTTAGGGCCATATGAAATTTCTGAAGTCTTCTCGAATGACACAGTTCAGCTAAAACCCATTGACGGTGATTCACGAACCCTCTTAGTTAACAGTCATCGCCTACGTATCTACCATAAACCTATTAATAAAGAAGAATTTAAAAAATTGGTAGAAATGTAGGGAGAGATCCAATGCATTGACCCTATCAAGGCAGAGTCTACTTGATTTTTATCTAAATAAAATAAATTAAAAAATTAATTAATTAATTTTTTTTTAAAAAATGATGATGAAAAGTTGTAATAAAAAGATATGTGTACCAATTTGTTTTCAAAGAATTTTTCATTAACTTTCATTTCAAACTTAACACGTGTTTTCATTTTGTAGGACTTCTCATGAAGGAATAATAACTTCTGGAGCACCTTTCAAGATGCTCCGGAACTTGATGGTCTAGCTGTCGAGTGCTTCGGAACCTGACAGTTTGAACACACGATGCTCTGGAACCTGCTCTTCAGCCCACAATGTTAGAAGGATGTTCCTGTAGAATGATATACGCTCCTGAAGTTCGAGTTAATTGGTGTTCATCATTTTTCTTCTTTCTGGCTGCATCTTTCGATGATGCTCCAGAACTTTCATTCGGTTGTTGCTCTGGCTACATCTTTCGACGATGCTCTGGAACTTGATGGTCTAGCTATCCAGTGCTACGGAACCTAACGGTCTGAACGCACGATGCTCCGAAACCTGCTCTTCAGCTCACCATGTTAGAAGGATGTTCTGTAGAATGATATAAGCTCTTGAAGTTCAAGTTAATTGGTGTTCGCCATTTTTCTTCTTTTTGGATGCATCTTTCGATGAGCTCTGAAAATTTCATTTGGTTGTTGCTCCGGCTGCATCTTTCGATGATGCTCTAGAACTTTCATTTGGTTGCTACTCCGACTGCATCTTTTGACGATGCTCCAAAACTTGATGGTCCAGTTGTCCAGTGCTCCAGAACCTAACAGTCTGAATGCACGATGCTCCGGAACCTGCTCTTTAGCCCACCATGTTAGAAGGATGTTCCTGTAGAATGATATAAGCTCCTGAAGTTCGAGTTAATTGGTGTTCGTCATTTTTCTTCTTTCTGGCTGCATCTTTCGACGATGCTCCAAAACTTTCATTCGGTTGCTGCTCCGACTACATCTTTCGACGATGCTCCAGAACTTTCATTCAGTTGCTGCTCTGGTTGCATCTTTTGACGATGCTCTAGAACTTTCATTTGGTTGTTGCTCCAGCTGCATCTTTTGACGATGCTCTGAAAATTTCATTTGATTACCATTACGGCTACATCTTTCGGCGATGCTTCGGAACTTATCCACCTTCTTTGTTTTGAATGCATGCCTTCCACGTGCTCTGAAACTTATTCACTTTCTTTGTTTCAAATGCATGCCTTTCATGTGCTTTGGAACTTATCCCTTTTTCATTCTGCCACCTCCTTTCTAAAAAAATTTCAAATCTTCTCTAATACTTTGATTAACATACATTGGTACACACGCCTTCTTTTTCTTTAAAGTTTTTCTTTTGCCATTATAAATAAAAGCCACCATAATAGCTTGTCTTCATTAATGACTTCGTCATCCACAAGCTTCCTCATTCATGTCATAATAACTAAACCGTCACCTCAACCAATACCATTGCATCACCCTATCAAATCGGTAAAGGTATGAGATCTTCAAGTGATCATAGAATGTAAGTAAGTACAAATTTTTTCTTTAAATAAGTAGTTATTTTTGAATAAAATATAATTATTGGCATGAGTTTCCTTCCCCAATTTAGTAAATTGAGCCACTTGGTGATTAATTGCTAAGTATGCTACTCTTTTTGTGGCCCTTCATGCAAATTGACATTATTACACAACAAGCTCCGAGAAAAAGTAGAGTAAATAATTACAGTTTGATCATATTTTCAAAAATATCAGTGCACAAGTTTCTGGCATTATTAAAATTTTCAACAGGGTGGTAGAGACAAGACATAAATGGGCGGTACAAAGAATAAATTTCAGCCGACTTCTGCAGAAAAATTGTTGGGGTTAAGTAACATTTCTGGGCTATTTGAGGAAGTTAGTTGGTTGGATTTTGTCAGGAAGTTTGAAGGGTATAATGAAAATTTGGTGAACGCATTTGCGGAAAATTACTCTAATGGCTAGGTGAAACTACATGGGAAGCGTTTCAAGGTGAGTTCAAAAATTATCTCTTCTCTTTTAGGGTTAGAAAATTTTGGCATTAAAATATCAGAAACAACACAAATAACATATCAAAAATTATCAGAATTGTTTCTTAGACAAGGGGACCCTCAACCCATGATAGTTATCAGTACTAGGGGGAAAAATAAGAGGTTTCAACGAGCTTCTATATTAGAACCCTGGGGTACTGTTGTTGCATGAATTATTAAGTATTTTACTTGTGAAGGTCAACTTACTACTGTTGTAGGACCTGCATTCCACATGTTAATACATTTGCGGCATGGGAAGGAAAACCCTACTCTTAGGGTTAATTTGCCTCACTTCTTGAATGATTCTGTTAATTCTTTGATAGAAAGATATAGAACCAGTTCAGGGCCATTAAAGCATCATGGGTTAATTCAATTAATTTGTAAATATCATTTTCGTAATAAACCTAGAAGCAGATGGGAAATTTTTTTGGGGAAGTTTGACAAGTCTACACTAGGAAGGAAGTTAGAACTAGGAGAATCTTCAAAACAAGTTGCTTCACCTTTTGGAGCAACTTCCCCTGAAGACCCTAAGGCTCCTAAAACCCAAATTCCCACCATTCTTGGTGAGGAAGTGCCAAAATTTTAAAATGAGGAGTTTGAAACTCCAGGCCAGTCAGAAGATGTGGAGATAATAAATCTAAATGTGGATACTAATCCTGTTAAGAAGAGGAAATGAAGGAACGTTCTTCAAAATGCTCCAACAATTTTAACTTATCAAGATACTCCTCCTTTAAGGCGGAGCAAAATATTATCCTTTGAATCTACAAGAACCCCAGTGCAGAGTAGAGGGAATAGATTAAAATCCAAAAAGAAAAAGAAACCTTTGGAAACTGAGGAGTTGATTCACCAATCCTCAGAGAAAGAAATTTTTGTTGAAGAAGTACACTCTCATTTAGTGTCTAAAGAAGAATCCCTAGACCAAGGAAAACATGAAATGGGAAGGGGACAATTTCCAATTCCTATGGAGATTGATGATAGTATGTTAGGAAACTTGTCCCTAGTTATCAATAAAGTTGTTGAAATAGTTGAAACTGAAAATATTAATGCAGAATTGGAAAAGTTGAAACTAGAAATAGAAGAGCTAAGAATTCAGTTGCATAAAAATAAGGAAGATATGGGATCACAACAAGAGGAAATAATGGTATACAAGACTGCAATAAGTAAAAGGAATCAAGAAATTCAGGATTTTAAATTGGAAATACAAGGAAAAGATACATCTATTAGTGAGTTGCAAATATAAATTCAGAATTGTACTTAGGAAAACAGGGTACACAGAGATGGTTTAAATAAAGAAATTCAAGATTTAAAAGAAAATTTTATGCTTATGTTTTCAGCCTTTGAGGAAGAAAAGAAAAGACATAAAGAAGAATTAAATGCTTCTCTTAGTAGAATTATGGAGTTAGAGAAAGACTTGTAGGAAAGCACAAGTAAACCAATGATGGAATCCAAAGAAGTTCAAACCGAACCAACGGTAACTGAATGGTTCCAAATTCAGATTCCTCCATTATTAATGACATGGATGGAACGGTGTTATTTCCTAAGGAATGCACAAATTGAAAATAACAAATTAAAAATGGAAATGGTGTTATTAAGAGAAGCATTTCATAAAGCCTATAGGGGGGAACAAGATGCATGTCAGATAGCTGAATTTCTTTTATCTTGTAGAAGACCATCAAGATTGTATTCAATGTTTTTGAATGAACAATGTTTTAGATGAAAATTGCTCAGAATTTACAATGACCAGCCTGATGAACCTAATGACAAAGAATTTGTTAAGATATTTGCAGACTCAAAGCCTGAAGAGCAAGATATGCTTTGTGAATTCTTTACTCATGATCTTCTATTAGAAAAGCATATTGATTTATTTGTTAATATTTTTGTGGGAGAAGTGCAATTAAGATCTCTACTGTCTACTATGCGGAATCAAATACATTGGCAAGAACGTAACAAGGAATATGCCTAAGCAGAGAAAAGTATGGGAATTCAAATGAGATCTCCAAATAGTAGACCTACAGCTTTCAAGAAGACATTTGTAGCTCTTTTGTTGGATGAGAAAATGAAGGGAAGGTATGATGACAACCTTCGAGTCTGTTATAATCATTTCATAGATCAGGGGAAGAAATTGGTTGGTAGGGCCTGGCACACATGTGAAGAGAGATACACTCCATTAATTGTATATCTAAAGAAAAGAGAGGTGATCTCTTTTCTTAGCATCAGATGGTCCTTCAAAAGAGCAGACGCCTTGGCCAAAATTTTGGAAGATCTCATAACAAAGTGGATAGGAATGAGTTACAGACCTCCCTTATTGCTTTATCCAACCCCTGCTTTCCATGTTAATACATATCAAGATGATATAATCTTCAGTGAATGGAAAGGGGGAGTTGCTTTTCATAGAGGCTTCCACCATACCCCTGTAAACTTTGATGTAACAGCAAGAGATTTGTATGATATTAGTGCAAAATATGAAGAATGGAACAGTGGACAGAGTTATAATCAAGGGACAGGAGGACCTGCCAATAATTAGGAAGGGGAGGAAATGATGAGGTAAAAATAACCTCATCATAATAATACCAGAAAGACCTATTTCATAAATGCAAATCCCTATCCTCTGCCAATTAATTAAATTTTAGGAAAAATAATTGCTTAACTTTTAGTGAGAAATTGTATAAACTTTATTTTTTGATTTCTTGAAGTATTTTTCCAATACAGATTTAATGGATTATTTAAAGTGTTTTGTAGATAATAATCGGTCATCAAGTTGTAGATTAGAAGCATTCAACTAGAACGTGCTCTAGAACAGGTTGAAGATGTACGCTGGAAATATGCTCCAGAACTTTAGGTTGATGGACCGAAGATATAGTTACTCTTTAAAGTTTTTATTTCTGTTATGTTTTTAGTCAAAAACTTTATGGCTCGACTTGAGCCTCTTAAATACTATTGTAATGGGTTTTAAAAACATACGAGTTATTCGTAGATCTATTTTAGATATTTTCAATGGTTATCCATACCATCTGAAATATAGGATGTAGTTAGAGTTTTTCTATAAAAGACATGATCTCGAGAAGTAAAACATACAGTGAAAAATTAATGTTATACTGTCAAAATGTTTTCCGATGTTTATGAATAAAGAGATTGTTATCTAAAATTTATGAGTTATGAGCTATGGATGATAATTATGGTTGATAGAAGCATTTCTGAAATAACTATGGATGTGCGCTGAGAACGAACGTGATAACCCACGAGTTGGCCACTCGAAGGGAGATAACTTAAGTAGATAAGTGTTTTCTTTTATTATATTGTTTTTTTGTAGAGAATTATTGAATTTACTGTTGTGAAATCTAAGCTCTGAAGTATTTTTTGTTTTTTACTTCCGTAGTTTCTTGTTGTTAACTGTTAGAATCTTTACTGTTAAAGAATATGTTTTATGGATTGTTATAATTTTTTATGTTTTTATAGTTTATCAGCTTCTTAGTTTAATTGTTTTTGTACTTTTAATTTCGTTATCATGCTTTCTAAATTAGTTTCTTATGTTTTACAGTTTAAACATTTCTTGTTTTTTTAGGATAAATTTCTTTATATTTTTATAGTTAGATGGCTTGAAGTTAGAATTAACATTAAGTTGTTCCCAAAAGTTAGAAAATCTAAGGGAGATACTCCATACTTCTTCTATTGCAAATTGCCTTGAACACTACCCAGTCGACAAATTGAATTTTATATTCTAAAGTAATGGGACCTAACAACAGCCTATCACATGGTCCTTAGCACTAATCGTTATCTAAGCTAAATTTGAAGTTGCAAGTTCTGAAAGCACATTGGAGAAATCTTCACACACAGACTGTTCTAGAAAATTTTCGCACTTGAATTCATGGTTTTTACGCACTTGACATGTTTTTTGGCGCAATTGAATTTTTCTAGTGCTTTTGCAAAAATACAGAGGTGCAATTGAATTTTTAGGCCGCTTTTGATTTTTTTCTACACTTTTTCTTTCTGATAGAGGCCACTTCTAACTTTTTTCTTTCGCTTTTGTTCTGTCAAGTTTTTTCTAAAATTTGAATGTTAATTTTTGATTTCTAACGCTAATGGGTACCTAATTTTAATGTTTGAGAGGTGCTAATGTTTGTTTATGCAGGATTTGTAGAAGTATAACTGGTGTTTATCCAAAAAAAAATTAACATATTTACTGCAGAGAAGACAAACAGTCAAAGAATTTTAAATTTTCAAAGCTTTCATAAGTTAGAAAATTTTAATTTGGTGCTTAAAAAGAACCTCACAAATGAGCATTTCAATTGGTGATCTAAAATCAAATTCTCAAAGCTTTCTATAATAGAAAATTCTTTCATTTGGTGCTTAAAAAGAACCCCACAAACGAACATTTCAATTTTGGTGCATCTAAAATGAATGTTTCAAATCTTTCATAGTCAGAGAATCTCAAATTGGTGCTTAAAAAGAACCCCACAAATGAACATTTTGATTTTGGTGCTCTAAAAACATGTTTAATTTTTGTTGACCAAAGTGCTTTTATTTTATTGACAAATGCACAATTTATTTTGTTGACCATTAAGACAAGGTTTAGAATGAACACTTTGGTTGGTGCTTAAAAATTAACAAATCAAATTCTTGTTTTGCACACTACGATATTCTTGTCTAAAATACAAAACATTTTTGATTTGGTGAACATAAAAAGAACCATTGCTATCTTGTACACATTACTAAATTTCATTTTATTTTTCTTTTTGATTTATGTTTCCTTTTTTCCACTTTTTTGAACTTAAAGAACATTGTGATGAAGTGTATTCCATGTATTCCATTTTTGGAAAACTAGGTGACTATCCTCTCCCCTCGTGTCTTTTCCAATGATCTTGGGTGATGAAAATCATCTTAAGTTTCGTACACTATTTTTCATTTCAAAGCATACCTTTAGAGGGCCTGCCTCCCAACTTGTGAGAGGGAACGACCCAACCGGTACTTTTTTTGGTCCAATATATAAATTATTGTGGGAATGAGGAAATTTCTCACTCACTTGGTGCAGATTCTTTATATCGACGAATGTATCCCTCAGTATCTATGTGATATGTAAAATCCCGCAAGGCCTAGGAGGCCTCTTAATTGAGTGAATCATTGTATGTATAGACACCAATTACCCTAAAAAATGACTAAGAACCAATGTTTCTAGAAGCCACCCCTTTTATCCAAAACATACTCAGAAGTTGTGCATCAAAACTTTGATTTTGAGAAGTTACTTACCAAGTCTGACTAATGGTTGAGCTTAAAACACTCTCCATTCATTGCATGTAAAATCATCCCTTTAGGGCATGAGGTAAGCCCACCTAGGAAGAAGTGTCTATCCCTAGGATGTACATTGTATTCACGAAATTACCAAATCTATCGGTTACTTGGAAAACATCAAACATTGTGCTTGAAATAATAATGAACACATACAAAAAAACATGCAAGATGGTTCTAAAAACATCAAACCATTTGACTAAGTGTGAATCCTTTGAAAAGAGCCATATATTTTCACTCCTTAAGGATATCTTAAAACAATATCCCTAAATGTTTTCGAGTATACAGGCACATATTTCAAGCCGCATTAAAGACAAAGTAAACATTGGAAACTATAGCTTTAGTACTTTGAACTTTTTTGAACTTTGATCTTTTGGGAAAAGAAAATTGCTTAAAGTTATAGACATCTAGGGTTACACAAGTTTTGATTGTTGTGTTACATGATATCGCTTGCAAAATCTCAAGAAAAATCAAACAAAATCTTCCAAACTGTAAAAATCGTCCAAGCTACTTCCAAATATTGAAACTAGAAAACAAATCTACACAAAGGTCACTTCTGCTTTTATTTTTGCTGCTCTTGACATAATATTAGTTGCAATCGACCTAAAAATATCACTTTTTCTCTCTTTCACATGATAGTTACTGATAGAAATCTATCGCTTCTAACAAATTTTGTGTAATTGACTAAAACCTAGCTGCAATTGACCTTTTTATGCCGCAATTGACAAAATTTTCTAGCCACAATCAACCACAAATTTGGCACATTTGCTCAAAAAGCTCGCTTCTACCTGTGCAATCCACCAATTTAAACACTTGACACAAAGGCCGCACTTGAAAAATCTTGGTGCATTCGCTTTTTTGAACTAGCTACACTTGACAACAAAACTAGCCGCACTTGATAAAAAATTGGTTGTAGTTGACAAAATTTGTCGCTCTTGCTCAAAACTTTCTTCTTTTCTCTGTTCTAGTAAAAATCAGAAAATCAATCTAAAAATGGTTATAGATCCTTTGAAGAAACGAAATAATTAGACTCACAAAACGTATCATAAAGTACATCAGTTCATTCTTTTCTTTTTGCAAAAAAAAAAAACAACTAATCCTATCTTTGGAAATCAAAATAAAAACAAAACAACTTGGATCATTCCTTCACTCAGACTTCTAAGACATCAATAGTTGCTTGAACCTCAAGGATAGTT